>VJOZ01020405.1:0-20330 GCA_009801055.1 Stichopus horrens | reverse complement strand
GGTGGCGCTCCGCTCAGATAGTATTCCCACAATTCTCAGTAAACCCTAGTTCAATATGCTAGGCGCGATTTATTTATGTGTCACATTGCATCACACTCGTTAGGACTGTCTCATTAATAACCCAAGACCCCTAAGGAACATGATTCTAGCAAACGTTCTAGCAACGGATAACCAAATTGATACCAACTTTGGTCCCTTATAGATGTAAACGTTACGTCAGTGGACATAAGTACAATATACGAACCATCAAGTCACCAAATACAATGAAATAAGTAATTTGGACATAGACGATTCCTTGCTTACTCATATTGCGTTAAAACTAATTTAGTCATTACGAATTCTAAACTTTTGTTTTAACGTTTGATATTTATACTTACTTCACACTTAATAAAGAATTAGATATTATTTTGTGGCATCTGAAATCGATTGTTATGCAACAGTACTTAGTTTTAGAATAAAATAATAAAAAATTCTTCTCTTTAAACAGATAGCATAGTTGACACACCATTAGTTTCAAATGCTTGAAAGCAATGATGTGTCAAGTGTGTCGTTTAATTCATGAAAGGTTGCCACATTTGTCATCCTGTAAAATATTCCGACAAAATGTATTTGACAGACTAAAACTGGATAAATTGAATCGTGGAACACTTACAATGAATACATGGATAAACTATAGTCATATCGTTCAGTGTTTTGGATGAGGGCTTCCCTCGAATATCAAATGATTGACGAATATTAGAACTAAAGTTCATTTAAGTCAGTTTGGAAACATGGTGCGCATCACCTAGTTACAAGGATTCATCCATTTGTTTGTCCGTGAGCAATTGAAGCTTTTGTTTTGATTGCCTCGAAGAGACTGGCTGTCTTTGCAAACAATCCCTTGCCATACAGAAATCATTAGCCAAACCCCAGTTGAACGAGCGCATTATGTATTATTTAATTATCGGAACGTGACGGAATCATTCAATTTGTTTGCAAAAAAAGAAAGAAAAATGAAGAAGAAATGCCCAGGGATGTGGGCATTCTATTTCACGATCTATTCACGAATTAGGTAGCATACCATGACATATGATCTTTTTAGGTAAGGCTTTCGAGTCGTCAATGATGATGTGACACAGGCCAGCTTACATCACTACTTCTGTTAATTGTGCCATAGACGAAGAACAATACTATTTTTTCCTCCGTTTTAGTGTGAAAATATAGGTAATTCGAGTTTCCAGTAATTTTTCAGAATCTTGTATTATTTAACGTAATAATTATAAAGTGTATGATGGAAGATAACGTTTGACAATCTCCACTTTTTGGCCAGAATTCTGTATGTTGGTGGAAGGGGTGGGGAATAATGTATATGTATTATATGAAATTCAACTTATGAGGAAATTAGTATTCAAACAAAGGATGTGAAATGACGTGTCACTGCATCACATGAAGTGTGGGCGTGACTGTCCACAGATTTGCATTTCTTCTTTGTATATGAATTTCCCATCTGAAAGGTAAACAAACGTTGCATAATATTTGTTCCTGCAACACTCCTGCTTTGCATTTCTTGCTCAGTCGAGCAACAGAAACCCAACTTTGTACGAAGCAAAAGGCAAGCATGTGAATGTTAGTCAAATGTAGGGATCTAACAAATTTATCAGTACCAACAATTCATGATTCCCCTGATTACGGATTGCGTTAATGCTGTACAGTGAATACTATCTGAACATTTGAAAAACGCATATCTGCTTTCCTCATCATGGCATCCTTACATATTCTAACTTGATTAATGCTTGGCAAATCAACCAAATAGTATTAACCTGATAATTTCGTTCAGGTGTTTTTGTAATACCGCAAGCAGTGGGTGGAACTTGTGTCAAGGAAAGAGGCACTTCCCCAAAGAATTTAAATCGTTGTTGGTGGACTTTCTTGGGCTTGGGTTTTCTCATTTTTCTTCCTCTTTCCATAAAAGTTAGCTTCTAAGATTAAACGATAAGGTAAATGGAAATTTGTAAAAAGCAAAAGGAAAGAAAAAATACCTTCTGTGATATCATTAATCAAATCTGACAGCCTTATTTAAAATCCCATGTGAATCAACACGTTGGTTGAACGTGCTGGGGCAATCCATGCCTGTAAAGAACTTGGCCTCACGTTTGCGAACTAGTGTAGACATCGAGTCTACCGTAAATAGAATTTTGGTGATTTGATGAGAGATGGGATGATCCAATAAAGTTCTATGTCCACAAATCGTTGTAATCTAGTTGCAATGTGTTTGGGATTTTCACTGTTTGCGATGAAAATAGTTTGATTGTCGAATCAACTCCAAGAAATTCGATATTTTTCATTCATATCGACCACCTTTTTTAAATGTATTGGGTAAACCTAAATCAGTAATATCGATGACCGTATCGATTACTTTTGGTGATGAACTGGTCCTGAGGCCTCTGTACAAACTCGATTGGCAAACTGGCTTAGAAAAAAAAAGACATCTCCTGACCCAACCGTTCTTCCTGTTGTCAGAGTAAATGAGTGAGTAAGTTATTCCATATTTCTCTCATTTCTCATATTGGTATTCAACATTTGTCATCCTTTTTATCAACTTTCTCTCAACGATGAAAACTTCCCGCTTTCTTTAGGATCAGTAAAGTATAACGTAACTAAGATTGGTCGATATTCGCACGTTCAGATCTATGTCAACATAATCTGTCAGTAATTTTGTCTTTTGTTTCTACAGTAACATATGAAACTGAGAGAAATGGGGCGTTTCGATAGTCAATGTAATAGGAATACTGCTGCAATTTATTTTTATATGTACATTTTGGTTCCAGATTTATTTAAATGATAAAAACATTGTCAGTTCGGAATGTTATCTACAGGTATACGCCACGACTGTATTCGAGAAACTGAGAAATACGTACCGTCAAAATCTCATGGTGTCAGTGTAGGGAATCTTATCCGTGTACATTCCCCCGAGAAATATCTATTTCAAGGCGAGCCGTTGTGACATTCGAAACCATATAATTAAGAGGCTTATACCGAATGAGAGGGACGAAACAGTCAGAAACCTCTTAATCAACTTGAAAGGATGATTTCACCGTATGACGCCAAACTTGGATGTGGCCATTTTTTTTTGGCAAAATTAGTAAAGCATGTTTTCTTTACAACTGCATAGTTGCCCCAGGGTCTACAAATTGTATTCGTATCTCATATCCCTCCGTAATGTTTTGTTTATCGGTTTTGTTTGTCGCTTATTTTGTTTATTATTTGAATGTTGGAGAATGCATAAAGGTACATAATACGCAATAAGAGTTACCGGTCGTGATGTTTTCCCAGATAGAGACGCCTTGAGACACTGGGTGCAAAGTAATGGCATTCCATAAAGTATTGAAACTTCTCGACGACTGAGAAAACTGAAGTATATCTCATAAATATTTGCTTCAACAGTGACTAGTAATGAGACAAACAAATTAAGTCATAACCAAATTGGACAAAATGAAATAATTTGTCGGAAATTATAACAAAAATCTGGTCCAATAAGGACGTTTGTATGTTGTCTAGAACTTTCCCTACATTACAAAAAAGTAATAACAAATACCAACAAATAAAAGTATAAAAAATCGGACGTAGCAAAAAATCCATGTACTACATTGGTCACCTGCCACTGTTCAATATACTATCTTTACCTACTTACATCAAGGGAAATTCAAAATTACGTTGTTTTGCTTGTCGCTTCACGAAAAAAATGTTGATTGCGGTCTTACATTAGGTAAAATTCAAAAATAGACATTTTTGGGTCTGTTAGTACAGTCTGATGTACGCATTAGGCAAACGAAACAACATATGACTGTTCGTGTACAAGGATGTACGTGTACGATCTTATGATTCTTAGGAAGCCTTGAGATTTCATATGATTATTTAATATAAGTTATTAGCATGCATGTCCTTGACCGCAACTGGCCGTGTCAAAAGTAATATCGTTTACTCGCCGCGAGTTATTGATGACGCATTTTACCTGGCGTCTAGATTATGGAAACGATGAACGGGTACGAGACTAAGATGAATATTCATGCAGCAAGTCTAACTTATTTGTAACTGATAAAAGTCTTAGCAAAAGCAGATTATTTACAGCAGTGAGCACACAAACTGGCTTTCTCGTTACAACGAATTCACTACATCCTCATGAGTGCAGAAGCTGAAAATTTGTGGAACAAACGTGTAGGGCGTATACTTCCAGGAGAGAAAAAAATTGCACTAGCATTCTCAAAAGTTTTGCACATGCGGTGATTGAGAATCGGTTGGTAGGTAATTAAAGCCAAATTATATTTTGGTGGGTAAACTAGTGAAATATGTATCGGTGGCTGTCCGGATATGTGCATATCCTCCATATTTGCAGGTATGCATTATGTCACAGAAGCTATGTCAATACCCCTCAATACAAACAGAATGGTTCTAAAGGCAAACTTCATTGTTGAGATTCTTTAGTGCTTCATACTATCACCTTTCTGTCTGGTATGTTACTTATGTAAGTACCTTATAGCAATACCATCACCAATGGCCTCTTCATCTCGATTAAAAGAGACCTTTCAAAGGGATAATTACCAACAATTGATGAATCCTCTAATAATCAACAAGGTTGTTGTCCCACCACCACTGACATCAAGAATTTGTAACACCCCTGGTAAATTGTTGCCGCGACGTTAATATTGAGCTCGTCTACTAGAGATGAAACATAAATAAATTATATTCATCTTTCATTTTTCAACTTTGAGTGAGACCTTATTTCTGGCCCGCTTTGCCTTGTAATATCTACTAGGCTATCTGCTTTTTGCTATGATGTGGTCAATTATAGTAAATGAGAAATATAGAGTCTTGTGCAGAGGTGTGCGTAGCTAATAGCATTTAAATCCTAGGAAAATTATCCTTTACGTCGTGTTGAGATATTGTAGACACAAAGCTTATCAGTAAGCACACAGACACACACAAGAAAAATACAGTTTGCTGTAAACATCCATAAGCATTTAGACTAGAATCCGTTCCTACTCTACAACAAGACGTATTGCATGTGCTCGACTCAGTTTAATACCACTGTACTTCTGTAGAAGAGTACCACTTTACGTTAATTGGAGTGAAACTGGGATATCGGAGTTAAAAGTATTCATACAGCTGCCACGATATACGTGATATGACAATCGTTGCATCGAAGTTGTTGATGGAGCTGCCACGACAGCCACGGTGGAATGGTTAACCTCGTGACATGGCTCTTCCCATCAGGGAACGTTTGCCACAGCAGTTAAAACAATCCTCAGCGTTAGAATGCCTCGACTGTGAAAAAGTAAAACAATATTCAACAGGCTTGAATGCCCAAGAAAGGTTGTCAACTAAGCAATTCCAACCCAATGCTTATGCCATTTGTTTCCAGTACAGATTGTAGCAAAATGAATCAAGACATATTTACACGGATGAGAAGATATGTGCTTATTTTAATGTTGTAGAGAGCACTTCTTGTTTGCTATTATTGTGAGTGACAAACCATATCACATTAATTAATACTCACTGGGGGATTCGTAGTAGTCCCTTTTGGTGGTTTAAATCTTGAAAACTCTAAAAATAGAAGAGTGAAATTTATTCAAGAGTGTAGAGAGGAACCACTCGTAAGAATGAATTTCCCCAGAATTTCCCCCGGAATGGAGTCTAAATTCAGTCTAAATGGAGGGATATTTCATACACATGGAATTAAATATCTTTTTAGAATTAATTTCACTCTTTTGTTTTTTAAATGAAAAATATGTAAACATTAAAGAAGGTCAATGCTTGTAATGTAACAACATGCCGTATTTTTCAGACGGTTTTCCATTGGAAGGTTTTTGGAATGGGGATGATTTTTGTGTTATTTGAGCGTTCTCTATCAATAAGTATAAAGCCAAATGTTTGCTCTTAAGTCTTCATATAACGTTGTGACAGATAACAGATTAAATAGGACGTGTGCAGTTCTGACAAAGTAACAAAGATATAAAAACGTACATAAAAACGTCTACAACACTTTTCATTGTGACGTTCGTAACTTATACATCTTTTTTTTCAAAGGAGGATGGTAGTTTTAGGACATATTAAAACTCCAAGATACTCGGCTACTACGACGAAAAGCAAGGTTACTGTTCAGTGGTAGTTAGTATGATGATGTCTCCATGACAACCTCCAAATAACCTTCGAGTAACGTCACAACTACGACAACGAATAAAGACTGCAACGCCATATGGTCACTCTCTAGATTAATTTAGTTTGATATGTTCTTTGGACTAAACTAAACAGTTTTCTTAATTGTGGCAAAGAGCTTGATGTTTGTCTAAGCACATGTCCGTATCCATTTCAATTAAAGAGGCTAGCAAAAGGTGATGATACACTTTGGAAAAATACGTTGAGATCTTATCCTGACTGCAATGCCAATCATATTTTGTAAATGTTTAAGTTAATCAGAAAACCGAAGTACTAATCACGTCTTTCACCTCATACAGTTTGGGTATTCTGCAAACCAAATAACTTTAGATAGTATTTCTTTTTGTGACCTTTTTTAAATATTGAGTTTTTCGTCCGATATTGCATTCCATGGCTGAAGACTGACATCGTCGTCGTGATCTGCTTAAAACTGTACTCGGGGAGAGGAAAAGATGAAGAAATCAGTGAACAGTATGACAGCTATTTCCACACCTCTTTTCAGTATGCTGATACGCCACTTTTCAGTGGCTTATATTATTTTTTTATTACTTTTAGTTGGTTTCATTTTTTAAGATTTGTACAATATAATTTCCGCTTGTGTTATTTTGTTACAAAATGTTCCTCATTTGTGATTTCCTTTTCAGACGAAATTCATTGCCCTAACGTTGCGAAGAGTGTTTGCCTCCTATGGGTTTGAAGATGCGGCACTCTTTTTGTAAGTTCGTTGTTATATCTATGTAATAATCTCAAGCTGTTTAATAACCTCCAGCTTTCTAAGATTTGACACGATGAATCTGTTACAATACTTAATCTTTCCCAAGCGTATTACGAAATTTTCATAATTTTTCCATCGAGGTCAGACTCAACCAAGTAACAGGAATATGTATGCGCCAATACCCGGCATAATGAAATATGCTGTAAGTACAGTCCTTAGTTGCAAGTATGTATCTGTATGTATGTATCTGTGTATGTATGTATGTATGTATGTGTGTATGTATGTATATATGTATGTATGTATGTACGTACATGTAAGTGTTATTCCCTTTAAAAATGGTACCTATTTTAAGACCACTACATTTCCCCTTGATCTTCGTTTTGTCCAACCTACAATTTTCAAAGTGTACATTTGGATTTAATGGACATATAAAAAGCGCATTGCTTTAAGTCCTTGATTAGTCACGTTTTTTGCTGAAATATTGCTTCTTAAATTTTTAGAAGTAACGAAGGATTAGAAGAAAAGTCAGTAGAATTTTTCTTGGAAGACGATGAACCACCGCCATATGAAGCTGATCAGATTGAAGAAGAAAAACTAGCACGCATAACAGCCAAAGCCGCTGACGAACTAGGTACCACAATGATTTCACCGTATTATTTTATTCTCGTGATGTGTGGTAGAGATGCATCTTCATCTGTATGTGTTTATCTGTCATATATCCCTTGCCTGTAGTATATTAAAGTTAACCATATCAATGATTATATTAACGTGTCTGTAATTTTGTCCTTTTATAATATTTTATTAACTGCTGTATTAAACCTGAACATAGAGTAAACTGAATGCAAGACAAGACAACTGACGAAAAGTTTACAAATGAATCTCAACGTAAGTTCTGAAATTAAATAAAGAAATCGAAATCTCAGTTCTTTGTATTAATATGTTTGCTTTTCATTTACTGGACATTTCTACCTGCAGCAGTTTTTCTTTAATCGTGTTAATAATTTCCTCCATGTTTGGGATGTGTTACTTCTATTATATTAAAGAAACTATTTTGCAGAATATAACGACCGTGAATACAGCGGGAAGGGGCACAGCAGTCAATTTTGAAATCATACCTTTGGGTTTTTCTCTTCGAGTGCTGGTCGCCTCGAAAGTCTTTCTTTACTGAAGCCATGTTGCTACAACATGGCATGTGGACGTAAAGCAATGATGATGAAATTTAGTCTTCCTCGAAATACATATTGCATAACATGCTGATTAATTGGTGTTCTGTTGGTGCTTTACTGCTTGCTATCGTAACAACTGTCTGCACAAACCGCAGTATTCAAACCTCAATGACAACAATATAGTTGGTGAACAGACACCATCAATTATATCTGAGCTTTGGAAGAGATTCCTTGCATATACGAATGATAATTGATAACTGCAAATCAGGGGATATGCCCTAATGTCTACTGCCCTAATATGTTCTGAATACACATTTCCCAATTCTTGTTTTACATACAGCATTGATGGCTATTTCATCCTTTCCTAACCTCTCTCTTTTGCCGTTACCCTCACAGGTCTTGAATATCGGGTTTTTATGGATCGTTTTGGGGAAGAATTCTTCTGTTTGTGTTTTGAATTTTACGGTGGTATTCTTGGTGCTCTTGGAGGAACGTTGGTAGATTTCTTTTGCAACATCGATGGCGTCAATAAACCAGTATCTTCTGACAGGAAGGTGAGGCATATTGTCTAAACGACACTTCCTGTATCCATTAACTCCCGTCCAATAGTCATGTACCAATTTGTCACTCGGTCAAATAATGTAGTATTGACATTGACTTACAGCATGACCATCCAAAATTTTATATCTAACATTTTTATAATATAATGTGTGTTTTTAATAGCGACAGTCGCCTTTCCTCCCCTCAAAAAAAAAACAAAAAAAAAAATGAGGCAAGTCTAAACATTACACACGTATAAAAAAGTGTTGGTGAAGGGCAGATCTCATTGTTCAGATAGTTCGAAAGTCATTAGTTGGTTCTATGTTTAGTTACGTATGTTTAGTTCCGTAATTACACGATTTGTTGCTTGGCCCCTATGTTATCCTAAGGTACGTGGAGCAGAAACAGTTTGAAATATTAATCGATACGTCTTGAATACTCTTGAGTTAATGCCACAAATGTGTGAAGTAACTTTTAGTTAGATATATGGAATTTCCCCTCAAAGTGACATCTCGCATGTTTTCCGCTACTGTGAGATGTGAGGTAGAAGTTCCATTGTCCATTAGGTCACCAGAGAAGACCATTAAGCTAAAAGTTCATTATTACCTAATAATATCACAAAAGAAAAGGATGGATGATACTGTGTTACATTGGGATCGTTCAGAAATTTATAGTTTAAGAAAGCTGTCATGGCAGAAAATGTTCTTTTCTATGTTTTTTTTTGTATGATACAATCAATACGGATGTATGGGAAATACCCACTTTTCCCACTGGTTCTTGAAAATTTGCATTTGACTTTTCTGAGCATCGGTCCCTCCGATTCTCCAGTGATGTGATGCATCGCCTGTAAAGTTAATGTGCGGTTACGTTGTTTCTTGTTTTATTATACCACAGAGTCCTTCGTACAGATGCTCAAAGGAAGGAGATAAAACCTTTACATACCTTCATTACTATTCGGACAGTATAAGCCTTGCCTTCAGCATGGTGGGTCAAATACGGATGGCCTCAATTTTACTTTTTAATACTTTCGTGGAAGTCAAACTTTTACGTCAACAAAACTCTGACGAATGTTGCCACAGTGTGTACAGTGTGAAACCCTTGTTGACGAGTGTACAAACGCCAGTCTCAGAGAATGCACCGTGCACACAAATGGCTGTTTCAAACAATGTCGAGGACACGAAATTGCCAGTGCAGACTTTCTGCGCCGCATATCCTTTCCACGTTATGTTTAATCGCGGCTTGATTATACAACAAATTGGAGATACGGTGATGCGTATGATCCAGACACAGGCTGCCTCAGATGGACTCAATTTTAACTCTTACTTTAAAGTCCTCTCCCCGCCGATGAAAAGAGTGACTTTTGAGAATATGCTCGCGAATATCAACAAGACATTCATGTTGTCAACGACAGGGATTGGAAACCTAGCCAAAAATGAAAACGTTTACCCGGTAAGTATAACATGCAGTCGCTATCATATTCTAACACTTGTGTACATATAAATTACTGAATAGCTTGAATAGCAATGATTTGGAAGTGGGTCTTCACAAGCCAAGCAGTCAAGTTCAACCCTGAAGCAGTTTCTGATCTTTCTGTACACCAAAAAACAAGGGTATCCCTTTTGCAGACGAACCATAGACCATTGAGTGTCATTCATTGCTAATGGCTGGGTATTCAGCTAATTTCATTCATTTTCTCTTCTTCTTGATATTTTTGTTAATATTGGTCTGCAGTTGAGTAGTTACACAAACCCTAAGTATGTTGATATTCTGACATGCATAAGGTAATTTTAGCACTCTTGATTTCATAAACTGAGACGTATAACTTTAAAAATGTTTCTGCAGTGATCGGTCTAGTAAGAAAAAGAGAGTGAGTTATACGAAATGTTTTGCGGATGTCTGTTCTAGTACCTAGCAGTAAAGCTAATGTTATAATGGTGATGTTATATTGAAAGCTGATATGCCGATAGGTTAGTGAGGGCATCCTCAAACAAGTATTTATAAAACAAATGTACTGTGCGAATGTTATCTTTCAACATGTCAATATTTTCAAGTGGAGGATATGGAGCACAAACAAGGGACCTATTGAAAAATCCCCCATTTTGTATGGTAGCCTCTCTTCGGTCCACCAGTGGGAGAGTCCTAGATCTCTTCTTACCGTTGCCTGTCTACCTCTCGCATATCCTGCAAAGCCACAAACTTATCCTTCTAGGGAAAAAAATCTCATTGGTTATCAAGGCCAATCAGACTAAATAAACGTACTGAACTCGAAACGCCTTGCCAGCTCATTCTGCTTAAATAAATTACGATGGCTTATCAAGTTTGCGTACTTTCATAACCCTAAGCAGAAACACGGGGATATTTCTTGAGAGGATTTATTGGATTGCGGGGAAGGCTTTGATGTGTAGAGGTGTTGGGATGCTGAAGCAAACGTTATTACCAAATCCTTGTATCTAATCTCGCTATCTGAACACATTGATATACGTCTAAGGTTTCCGTTCTCATCTTCGAGATTCGCCCCCTTGCAGTTTCATAGAATTAGGGAACTAAAAGATGTGTTTCGTCCTTCTCCCTTTTGATGAAGTTATCTGAACATGCCAAAAACGAACCTTCCCCGAATTCTACATATATAGGTTACTCACAAGGACAGGCTTTTTTGCTTGATTAATATACGTCCGAAGGTATGTGTAGACAGCATAAGATATAATCCATTGGGCAGTATTGATATACATTGCACCTGATACTATGAATAATTCTCAAGAGAATTACGTCATCATCGCTTACTGTTCACTTTCGTCTAGCAAATGCAACTACCTTAATTAAAAACCACGTCACCTTCCATGTCCATCACTGGACTTAACTTACTGGGTACATGTTTCAAATTAAAACTCTCAAGTTATCCATCTTACTACGAAAATTAGCCTTGTTAATACAAGATTCCAATTTATGTTTGCGCATTGCTATTTGCACTCTCTACCACTGCACGTAAAGAAAGTTAGAAAGCCCCGTCGTCGACACTGACCCATATAATTAATGGCTCTGGATTAATCGCGTTAATGTTATCATTACCCTCCTCAATGTACTGTCAGACCTGCCTCCAGGGATAACCATAAATTCAACCTCTCCAGAGGAACTCTAAAAGAATGAATTACAGCCACAAAGTTCATAAATAATGTAATGTTGCTTTGAAAGTCATTTGCACTACTTTGAGAAGTACCAGAATAGAGGGATGTAGGAATTTAACGCAGGAGCACTGGTAGCATCGTCAACAGTTTTTTTTTTTTTTTTATCTTGATTGACTTCAGCCGATCAAAGTTCGATGAGCAAGCTGTTAACTTCCAGGGTATGAGCTGTACATACGACGTGATAGTTCACGTTGTCTACCTCACACCGAATTTTCATGGGAAAGTTGTTTACCATTTTTGTATTATATAAGAGTACAAGTGTGTTTTTGTGGGAAAATGTTATGTTCATTATAGCTTATATCATTGTCTTGTGATACACTTCATGTAAGACAAAAAAAAGAAGATGAGCAAAAACATAAACGAGACTTGCATGGGCTAAATGTGTACCAAAACGTGTGTGATTATCTGCTTGGTAATTACATCAATGTTTTCACTTTAAACATGAGACTGAACTGTGCGTGAAATAGTGTTTGAGAGTAGGCAATTTAATCTATAACTTTAGTGACTAGCGAGACAGTCGTTTCTTGAGAAGCTTCTTCTATATAGGCAAGGATTGGCAAGTGCAAGGTTCAATAGTCCATGGTTGTTTCCTTCAGTTATCTGTTTATGTGTTTTACAGGTTATAAACTGTGCTGCCCATTGAACTGGTCTGTCTCGGTAGTTTAACAAACACCATGATATAAGTATATACTTCTCTATGGTTATCTTCAAAAGGCGATTTTTGGAGAGGAGGAAGGCAAAAAATTATTCGAGGTCTCTCATATTTCCAACCAGTTGTATGCACGGAACACACCACGAGACGCTCATATGAAATTTACCGCCAACAAACGTGTGGAAATAGCTCCAAAGCTAAATGTCTGTAACATGATGATATGACAGTGGCTCTCGAAGTTTTATTTACGTTTTGACAGCAATGACAGGGCTGTCAACGTTAACATAATCAAATAAATTTCATGTATATGTCATTGTATAATTTGACGATGAGAGTGTGTAATATCCACATAAAATCCTCAGAAACTGTCATAAGTATATGAGAATCATTCAAAACCTCGAGGGGACCTATTTTGCCGCTCTCTATCTAAATTTATGAAAATTCACTATTTTCGGGTGCCAACAGAGTTGGCGTTATTCTGTATTGAGAGAAGCAAATACTTGGAATACATGTCCATCAGTCGATTGGTTGATTGTCAAATTAAATCTTTACTTATGCCAAATGGTCAGTCAGCACACAGTTTATTGTCGGTCGACTTAAAAAGGGAAAAGATTACAAACTGGTCGTCACCCAAGATTGAATTACTATGTAGGTAGCAAACCCTTATGTAAATAAAAAGGCAATATGTACATCATTTAATCACATCAGTCAAGTATCAGTTTCCAGTTCTCTGGTTGTTAATTGGTAAAGGACTACAAATAAAATATTGAATTGTCTGTCAAACACTGACCACTCTACTTCGTGCAGTATCGATCCCAAAGACAATAGGAAGAAATAATAAAACGGAAAAAAACTGGGTAAGATAAATAACGTCTTGGTAAACGTCTTAAAAAAGGGCATCCTGCCCATGCTGAAATATCGATCACGTAATGAACTAGAACTGGAAATAGTGATCTTTTGTGTGAAGGACATCGAATTATGCACACCAACTCTAGCCACATGTCTTCATCTTTGAAGTTTGCTACCTCACGTACATGTGAGAACATGGTGATCACATGTGGAAGCTACCCTAACCTGATGGCAAGAGACAACAGTGCAAATTATGTCTTTTTCTGATGCATGGTCTTTAAAATTTTCATCGGATTTACATTTCGTATGCATCTGTAGCAACCAGTTCGCAAGTGTTGATATCAAATGATAATATATAAGATAGCAAGCTTCACCTTTATTTACCGGTACATGAAGTTCCGGGCGGCTGGGAGCATGGATATAGATAAAACTGCTACAAATGTCAAACAAATTTATACCCATCACGTAAAGGACTTCGCGCCTGGGCCCCAGGTTAATAAACAAATACATGACATTTCGTATTAACATATTGTCGCTTTTATTGAAATGAGGACGACAATGAGATGAAAGCTGAGGTGATAGATATGAAAAAAATTGCACTTTGTTTTCTCTTTAGGTATGGCCATATATGAATAAGGAATTGTTACTAAGGTAATAATTTGTATAGTCTTTGTGGACGTTGCGTCAACTTCTTATGCATTTAATTGTAGATTAGTATTTCCAATTACAGTTGTTCGAAGAACCTCATCATCTTGCTTTGAAATACTCGCTCTTTTTTTTTGTTATTCACTCGTAATGTTGTTACGTCACACATTTTACAACTGATAGCACATTTTGAAGTATCAATTGCAAATCATGGTCTTCACACAGCACACATGCCCTTTATATACTCACCAAAGTAACGAACAAAAATGATTGCTAGCTCTTTAAATGTTTGTTTTTGTTTGTACATAATTTGATTGGAACAAAGTGCAATAATCAAGAATTGCTTTGTCATAAGTTTTGAAACAGTGGCATATTTACAAATATATTTATTTGGATTAGAATCTCCATGCTATTTCATTCTTACGAAAATCAAAATTGGAAGTAAACGATTTGACATATCACGTATAACTGAACATCTTATTCTTCACATAGACAAGAAAGCTGACTACCAATATTGCCATATGTTATACGTTGACTTACACATGTCACCGATTTACCGTTCTAACAACTACATGCGTTGTTTCAGTTCATGTCTGTGATGACGTCATGCTTCGTACAGACGTTTCTGCTTATTGTTTTCCATTCCGACTGTACGAGGAACAGCTGTGGTCCGCCAGTCATGTTGATGTAAAAAAAATCTTGCACATTGCCAGTAACGACAGTATGTTAAATTCTGCAGTGGATATGTCCTAACGTTGCTAACGTAGTACTACTGAGTGGGAAAGCGTACAGTAACGTCAACCAGTGATGCGATGGGATTTTAAAGGTTGTACCTGCTGACAGACATTAACCAAATATAAATTAATGCAGAGAAACGTGCATAGAATTTCTAAGCACAGATTAATCCACACATGATGAATTACCCTAAACATTTACGAATTGCTCGCGTCTTTCCTCACTTAATCTATAAATACATTACCGCTCCCCGTAATCAATCGCCAAGATCTTCACTTTAGCTTTAAATGAACTACTTTGGGCCTTTGCGCATGTCTCGGACCGTTCCTCACTAAATCAACAAATGAATTAATCTGAGCTTTTTCTATTGCTGAAATCCATCTTTGCTTACTCCTCAAATGAATTACCCTCAACTTTCACCTATTGCTTGGGTCCTTCTGAATTCAAGTCGGGATTTTTTAGCTTTAATGAATTGATATGATTCTTCCTTGCGTAATCTACAAATGAATTAAGTATCCTCAGCTGTTATTCATCCTTTGGATTCTGTCTCTTCCATTTTCTGTCCAGTTAAAAAGAGTGTAACATTACGGGTTCGATGTATGAGTTGTTCATGTCATGTCACCATCGATAAGTTTCCCTAGTTTTTCTCTGTTATTGTATTTGTTATAATCGTATGTGTGTTCTCTTGAAAGGTTACTGGTTGCGATTAATTTTCAGTAATGAAGAAAAAATCCTTTCCAATCCCCTCCAAACATTGACGACGTCACATTTGACAAAAAGAGAGACAAGGACAGAATAACTGAAAGCTCCGAATATAGCAATAAATAAATACGTTTTAAGACATGTGTGTCCAATTAATAGCAAGTAATCGATATAGACCTCGAGCAAGTTGCGCAGCTGGTCGGGCATCTGACAGCCTCGCAGATTCAAAAATCTCTACTAGAACGAGCCTCTTATAAATGGTAACTCCATATTCTTTTAAATGGACTATTTAGAACTTGTTTGTATCCCATTTCCACTGCAGGGTTAAGACTTTCATACGTTTCAAAAGGACATAATATCTTACACCATATTTCCTTGCAACTGTGTTTCTCTCAAAACAGTCTGGTGACTTTTTCTGCCCTACCTTGAATGCTTGACATTATGCTGCAGAGGATGGAAAGTTCATCGGACAATTTTGAAAGAGAATCGGCTTACTGGATGCTATTCCTGTAATTGCACTTTCTTTTGCCAGTAAAAACTCTGATAGCCTTGCAGGTTGCAATCGCCACCCAGTTTGCGAAAAATTGGACTTTGTCTCACATTTGCTTAGGCTGCATCCTCGCTCTCCGAAATTTGAAATATACTTGAAACATCGAGGTCGACATGTTCTTAACTTCAATCACGGGATTATGTTATGCTACGTAGGTTGCCTTAAAAGGAATCCAAGGGTTCAAATTCTCTCTATTACGTTTTCCTCTAAAAGAGAACAAAGGTATAATAAAGATGAATTAGAGAGTATAGAATGATACAAGTCTGACAAGAAAAGATTCAAAAGTGTCGTCACATTTGTAATGTATCAGTTCTTCTCCAACGTTAAGGAATGAATTTATCTCACTACAGTTGAAACAGAGAGTATCTTTATGCCTCGTTCATCCTATTGCATCGCTCACAGCACTCTCCGTTTTTTTTATGAAATTTGATTCCTTGAATTATCATAATCTGTAATACTGTTAATTGAGATAAGCCAAATGCTTTGATGAGTAAACATAAGCCTAGTGTCTCTGCGACGACGACAAGACTGGTATTGCTTTGCATTTTGGACGATAATTTACTTCAGTGTCACTGTTGGGAGCTTAAATCAGTGATTGGTTGGTCTGTTGTATTTACAATAGTTTCATGTACACTGATGATCTGAAGGAATGAGAATTAGGTCATTTTAGACTTTTTTGTTCATTTTTTCTTCGGTTTGCAAAATTCAATTCGTTTAAGAATCAGTTAAGAGTTACGTAAGATTGATTTTTTTGCGTTTTACAGAAATTTCATCTTGAGAACAACAAAGATTGCAACCAACTTAGAAACTTCGACTGCAATAGACTGTAACATAGATTCATTGATACTTAGTGAGAATCCTCAACTCCTATTGGCTCATTACAGTCAGGTGACAAGCGTGTATACCCTACGTTTAAAACATGGTTAATTAAAAGTAAATTCCCTGACGAATTAATTCAAGAAAAGAATCGTTGTATGCTATCTGGCCCAAAACAATGGTGGTACTTTATTTATTGCCTTAAAATATTGCTGACATGCTGTGAATTATGCATGTTTACTTTTTCTCGTGGTTTGTTTTCAGTGAAAATGTGGTTATTTACAAAAACAAATTTTCTTGCTTTCGTGTTGTTCATCCAAATCTGTGTTTGAATGAATAAGGTTAATCAGGTGCTCCTTCTTTGGATATTTTCAAATTGTCCATTTTTGCTTGTTCCTTTAGCCTCTTTTATCCTCTGAAGAATATCCATCACTCCCCTTCTCAGACGTACAAGAAGTACATTTTACAGGACCGCCGCAACTTTCACAAATCACTAATCTTCCTCGAAAACCATCTCTCAAAATATCGTGACAATTGTTTACGCAACTAATTCAAAAAGGGAGGGTAAACTACGGCCAGAAATTATCCGTGCCTTTCGTCTTATAAACGAATAGTTTATACCAGATGAAACCAATCGTTACGTATTAAGGAAATGGTTCTTTCATTTGCTCTTAATCAAGTGGGCAATTAAGCCTACACTTATCAATAATATGTATATGCGTCCCAGGGAAATACAGATTTGAGCTAACAGGCAAGACACGCATACGAAATGAAGAGCAAGGTAAAAACACGGTGACAGACGACAAAATCAAAGAAATCGTCTTAAAGTCCTCTCTGCAGAGGAGTGACGAAGATGGATTGAAGTAATCGATGATTGTTATCCATTATAATCAAAGTTTCCTTCTTCATCTGCTTCTATTTATAGCAACTGTAAAGGGAATTTGAAATTCCAAAGTCTTCAATCACATGGGATATTTAAGGATTAAAGGCGCTTAGACTCGGTTCAAGTTCAGTTCATTTGCATTCGTTACAATCCAGTATTAGGTAAACTTACTCGTAGGAAGTGAGTGAGCAGAAACGGAAATATAACGACAATTAAATGCCGTCTGGACGCCAATAGAGAGAACTTTTAACATAGTTTTACTGAAATGTTCAGTAGAAGATAATGAGGGTATGGGCAGTAACGTAGGCCTAGCCATTTCATCTGTTTGAAAGGCACTTGAAACTGGAACAGCACAGGAGGTTTGGCAGAAATGCATTACTCTTCGTCTTAGTCTAATGGTGGTGTTGATAAGTTATTGTAGAAAGCGGGTAGGACTTATACATTTTGTGTAAGTCCAGTAGCTATACCATTTTTAGTTCTTCATGTTTTTGTGTTTGTATATTACGTCGTTGATGAATGTCATGATAAAAAACACTGACAGAAACAGGAAAGTCATGAAAGACATGTAGACAATAAGAGACTATGACTGTAAGGATGCATTTTGGGTGTTTTCTATGTTTTGAATTGAGACAACTCGTCAAAGGAGACTTTCAGTAATTGTGGTGAACATGACGTATGTGACTGTAACAGCGATGTTCACAACATATGACTACGGTGAACGAATTCTCCTCATACAGTGCTTGTTAAGATTCGGTGAACAAGACTCTCCTTTGATTGAATTAACGTAACATGCACACCTTTGATTAAACTCTTGAGGTAAAAAATCGATTCATATAAATCCACTTAGGCCATGCTGCGATGAACATGCCCTCAACTTTGTAACAAGAAACACATATGTAGGTTTGTTTAACGATACATTGAAGATGATTCAGTAAACATCTTCCTGTTGTAAACATATTTTTACCTTGCAGTGCTTTCTACAAATGGGGAAAAAACAACCTCTCGAATTCAAAGTTTTCTTTTGATCTATTAATAGTAGTTCAATGGTACTTTTTGTATCAACACTCTCCAAAAAGTCTCAAAAACCCCTAGAGATATTTGCCTTTTCTCTCAGACTGTCGTTTTGAATTTGCATAAAAAACAGGAGTACGATGAATCTTGGCTTAACTCGTATTTGGAACAATTTATTTGATATCATTGCAAGTCACTTTTCGAACTTTTTAGTGCAGCTTTATAGTTTAAAAAATATGGGTTCTAAAGATTCCGTCTTGAGAATTCCATTTTCATAGTGCTCCGTTGAATATTCATCCCATTAATGAGGCCAACAGCTAAAGTTCTTATCTTCGAGATTCACCAATGCTTCAAGTCGTGTTTCCAGGAAATACGATGCTTTTCAACTGACTCGCCAGTGTTGCTTGTCTCCCATAACAGATAGAAATGTCTAATCATGTGGTTGAAATCCTTAAAATTAGTTTCTGGACAATGTACCGTACATTTGCACGGTTAAAGAAATTTTAAAAGGATAAAAAATTTTGTATTGAAATCTGTTTAAGGGTTAAATTCAATCTGAATATTTTATGGAGATCCATGTTTTTCACATGTGTGTAAGGGCACACTATGATATAACAGATTGTAAATTGCAGAATTTAATAATATCACCTAAAATAAGTTTGAATGAGGAAGAACCAGATAGCAAGAACATGGTTGTTGCATTATTTCTTGAATACACGAACGTTGGTGTGTACATCTTGGAGTTGCTACAGAAAAAATAAGAGCGTCGTTCAACCAGTTACATTTATGTAATGACCAACGTGCGCTGAATTCGCTGTGACAGGAATTCGAGGTTAGTTTAGAAGAAATATGAGGGTTTTGCATTTTACAAATTTTATAACTTCATACATTGTGTATTTAACTGATGTCTATATCATTCAGAATCAAGGTATAAATAAAGGTTCTCAGGACAGACCTGCTTCTCTCCTTCTCCGTCTTGTATTACAATGTAACTCTAACCCTCTCCAGCCAATCAATAACACTTCACGACTAGATGAGAGACAAAAACTTTCAGGCCTGATTGCATTTTAACCAGCTCTTCCCTATTTTCAGTTCTGTTGTAATGTAGAGCCTTAAACTTTCAGTGTTTGTTGTTGATGTTGTTTTTTTTTTAGTCTGAGTCTTTCTTCATGTAATTTTCTTTGGACTGCAGGCAATCGAGGTGAAAGGTCAAATGATTTTCATCCCCGAGAGTGAATGTATGATGTTCATTGGTTCTCCGCGTGTCAACAAACTCGAGGAATTAACCGGTCGTGGCCTCTACTTAGCCGATATCCCCATCCACGACGCCACAAGGGACCTCATTTTGGTCGGTGAAGAAACCAGGGCACAGGATAACTTGAAGAACCGCATGGACCAATTGAAAGCTACGATAGAAGAAGCAAATCGCCAGGTAGAAAAAGAGAAGCAAAAAACCGTCGATCTCCTGAACTTAATCTTCCCAGCTGACGTTGCCAAAAAATTGTGGCTCGGTCAGCATGTACCTCCTGCAAGCTATGACTCCGTCACGATGCTATTTTCCGATATCGTTGGATTTACGGCTATTTGTTCGACTGCTACCCCATTCATGGTCATCAAAATGCTGAATAGCCTGTACACACAATTCGATACTTTCTGCGAAATTTTGGACATTTACAAGGTAAGAATATATAT
>VJOZ01020400.1:467-10819 GCA_009801055.1 Stichopus horrens | reverse complement strand
CCTGAATGGCCAACCATAGACGCGTGTCCGAGTACACATACCGTCACGACTGATTAATTCCGCGTACTATCGGTGCTTCCGTCGTGTTTGCGAAAACAGCGTAATATAACAATCATGCACACATTCATCGACAAAGTTAACAAAGCTTTGTTGGTTTCCACACTCATCACTGCGCTGTCACGATGGACGCCGCCGGAAATTACTATGTCAACTCTTGCACCGTCCTCTTTCTTGGCGGGACGTTCAATACGTCGACAACCGTTCTGAAAATCAACAGGACGGAGGAATGGGGGGTTTCTGCTGAAGCGCAGTCAAAACTTTTGATGCGCTGTGTGTCCTCTTTGTCTTAGTCACTCAATAAAGTTTTAGGAATAATGATGTGTTTGTTTTTGTGACTTTTAAGACGCACATCTCTGCCAAACACACATTAATTTAATTTTTCGCGAATTAACCAATATTTTCGACGTAATGTGTAACACACTCACATTTTCTTATGTGTCTTACTGCGAGGCATGTCGCCACATGCCAGAGTGAATAATAAAAAAAGAAGGAAAAAATTAGCATATTGTGCAGATATGTACCGTTACTTGTAATCCACATCGATTGGTGTAACATGCCCGAAGCGAACGATTGAATCTTTCATGTTTTTGTTTTTTATTTTATTGCTTTGACTTTTATATTTTGTACATAATAAAGCACTAAAGTGACAAATATCATTATCAGATTTCTTTCAGGGCTTATCGTGACAAAGAACCCTCAAGTGCCATTTAAAATTGACCTGTTGTCACGTGACTATTTGCGAATTTCTTTCTAACTCTAAGACATACGCATAACATCGGTAAGATCAGTGAGATAATGTATAAGTCTGTTTTTGTCATTAAGATTTGTGTACTGTTTGTAATAAGCCTTATTCAGCTTAGTTGACCAAACTTTGATGACCATGTTTCGCTTGGGTAATGATCGAAGATACACAACTAGCCTCAAGCGGAGCAAATGTGGGCAGATTTTAATGAATACCAAATGCAAAGTATCGTACTTAAAAAAAAAAAGTTTAGATTTTAAGAGAGCTTCGAAGGATGCTTAAGTGGCTGGAATGACGTCACAGGTTACCCGTAATCCTGTGTACCACTGTGAAACAGAAATTTGTTTGTTAAGAAATTATTAAAACAAAATATTTCCAACAGCAGAACATGTTACTGCGATACAGTTTTTCACCTCTATGCAGAGAGACGTTCCCCTACTTTTTGTGAAAATACCTTTTTGTGATATTTTCTGTAGTCTAGACATCGTGTTTGTTTAACTTTGTGTATGTCACGAAATTGTACAATGATTGAGCTTGGTATAATTTCACCAATGCCTAACTCCTCCTCCACCTCTATTTTTTCTTTATTTTTTTTCCTTTTATTTCCAAATAACAAAAAAGCAGAACGAAAACTGTTAAAATTATTAGCCGCTCCCTTTCTGTAACTTACCTTCACGCAACATTGATCATCCAACATAAATTGAGATGGACCAAAGGAATATGACCAAAGAAGAATGAAAGAGAAAGTTTCAAATGATTTGGAATCTTAATTTCGGTTAGTCTTACTAATATCATGAGAGATTATTGCGCAGACTATTGGTAACTTGCGTTGTCATGAGAAATATCAAACCTAAGTATATTGTTTATCATCTATTGTTCATCATCTATTGTTAAGGTCTATTGTTTATCATTGTCCGACTCGTCACTGTAGCAGAACCCTTCACTATGAAGAAACAAAAACTATGAACTTCAAAGTGACGTTTGCATTGCTTGTTCCATCATTGTCTCAAGTTTAACTCTGAATGGTGTCTGGTGGTGTCCGATGGTGTCTGGTGGTGTCTGATTTTGACTGGTGGTGTCTGTGGGTTGTTAATTATCAAAAGAAAGATCTCAGTTTGACATAAGTACTTTCAGTGATGGTAAAGTTGGAAAGAACTTCTATTATGTTTAATTTATATTTACTAAAGAGGATAAATACTTGTGATATACATTTTTCATTATTGTTGGTACTTTTTTTCCCTCAAAATTGGGTATCAGCCTATCTCCTCCACAGATATGTGGAGAAAAATGATCTGCCAATGCAAGAAAAACTCTGTCTAAAAGTGCCCCAGTAGAGAGAAAGAAAAAAAAAAGTTCACTTTCTCATTTTTGACATATTGATATGACCTAGATAATATTCATACGTATGTGTATTATGCCTCTTCCTAGCTTTAATAAGGAAAGTTGATCAGTCAACCATCATCAACCTTTACCTTAACTATGCAGGTAAATACCGATGACCAGCAACTATTGAATAACTTTCCATCTACTAAGCTAGGGAGAGGCATAAAACACATATTCATGAATTTTATCTAGGGGANNCCATATGTAGATCATCAACTAACACAAATCTGTTAAGGAGATATGCTTGCAGCCAATTTGGAGAAAGAAAGAGTAAAAAGTTTAAAACAATTTCACTCTGAGGTGTGACATAATTTTCAAATATATCTTTTGAGACTTGTAACGAGAAAAGAGCGACGGAGCCTAAGGGTTGATAGTTACGGTGACCAGATGTATGCACGACAGATTTGCCAGTAGCTAGTCGTACAGGTAAATTTAACATGACTGCAGAAGGTGAGGGAGTATCTGTCATGAACTTCTAAGACTTGACAACAATCAAATCTGACAAGACTCTTCGCTGGTATTGTTATTGGTATGAAAAATAAAAAGCGGACAAGAGTATTTAAGATAAGTGTATACCATCGACACCAATGCATGATAAATTAATAAACACAGGAGAAACTTCCCATTAAACAACTCTAAAAAAACATCCTATCGAGTTCAAAAGTGATGTTTTGCAATTTGTCCCTACATTTATGACTTTTCACTGAAAAGCTACCTTCGTCCAAAGTATGATAAATCTTTGTATGACAAAGACATTTTCCTGCTGGTTTTGGAAATTGCTAACTCAGGTGAAAAGCTATGTCTCAATAATAGATTCAAAGATTTAAGCTGACCATGAATTGATTACAGTACGAATCATACAACCAACATAAAAAGATTTGCACCAAACACAGATTTCTCAAGTTTTAAATAATCATTTGAAGCAGTCACTTAGTAAGTATGCTAATTAGAATTCACATTATTACAGATACACAGAGGTTGAAAAAGATGGCAGTGAATGCATTAAACTGAACATACCCTGCAAACAAGAAAAAAAAAATTACAGGATCCTAATCTGACTTAATGTTTCCACCTCACAGAAAGAACCGAAAAACTAGAAACTTCAAATTGCAGATAACAGGCAGAAGACTGATAGATGACTGGCAGAGTGTCTGACATGCTGCCTGGATTTTTTTTTCTTCAAATTTATGCATCGTCATGACTACATCCTTGCCAACTGTTGCTGATTACAATACGAGCAGCAGACACGGTCGGCTCACCAACTCGAGCTCTGACTTAATGCCAAGCCACCAAATGTTGACAAGATCATCATCAGCATTATCACAGAAGGACATGACTATCATGTGGCCTTCAGTTCATCCGGTGACTATACGAGCAATATAATCAGCCTTGAATTGGCCTGTTATTATGGAATTCAAAAAGACCTTAAGATCACCAAAGATTTCATCGCTTTCACCGACGAGAGTGAGCGGTGCAATCCGGAGAAATATCGCCTCCGGGCGAAGAGATGAATGATGTACACGGGAGGAAAAATAAAAGGATGTTGCAAACGTCCATATTCCCAACATGATTAGGAAACATTCACAAGATGTCAACCTAAATAAATTAGAGCTATCGATATCGACGGAAACAACGGCGTTGATGATGAAAAAAGAAAACACACCAAGAAGAAAAAAAAAAGAAGAAAAAACAGAGACTGAGCATCAGCAGCAGCCTGGCCAATGACAAACGTATGACCGCGATTCATCTCTGTTTGAGGAAGTAACTGTTTGACAATAGGACTAAGGAAATATTTTTCCTGGGTGATCTCACACTATATGGGTCCTGCACATCCTGGTTGTCGATAAAAGGACTGGGGATTGCAATCACTGCTTTTCCAAATACTAGGGGTTGGAAAAAACAAAGGGAAAACAGTAATGATTACAAATAGTTATCTAGCTAGTAGCTTTACTAATTGAATTTGCATTGGCAAGAAATGATAAGGTCCACATTGCAAACCTCTAAAGGAAGTTGTACCTTGTGACAGCTTTATGCTGTTGAGTATTAGGAGCCAAAGATATTGCTAAGGCCCATTCAAAGGTTCTGTTCTCAAGCTCTGTTGGTTTGCATCTTAATCCAGATTTTTAAGTTTTAGGGTAAATGCATAAGACACTATGTGACCTACTAGTGGTGGTAAACAGTCTATCAGAGGTACTCAATATTCAAAGAACTTGTATTTGGTAAGTCCAAGGTGAGCCAAAGGATATACCAGATAGTAGTAATGAATTTAACCAGATTCCATCCAGGAATGCACTACCCATTCTTTCCCATCAACTTTGAGAGACACATAGATGTAATAGCCTCTTAAGCAGGGATGTCTGCGCAACTCTACGCATAAAACAAATAAGAATGTAGGACAGACTTTATAGAATCATCACCCAAACCCTGTCAAAAACTATTTGCATGCACTGGATATGCTAAAAATGTTTAAAAGATTTCTTGAGAGTGAAAAGAATAACCATGTGAGATGAGAAGATTGTAGGAATAAGGAGGAGGGTGTTGGCCGAAATGTAACTGGGAAGCAGAGAGGTCATTGCTAAAGTTTCCCATCTGTGGGCTCTAATAATTTTAGATTGTGAAAACACAAATTGAAGTTGGCACGGTAAGACACGAACAAAGTAAATTATGAATAATCAAAGTTATATGTCCATACTTTTAGGTCTATTTTAACAATTTGCAGTCTTATACTAAAGGAGATCACTTTGTATCCAATGCTATAAGTACCGTTACAGATGAAACTAATCTTGATGAATATGTTCTTTCATGTACTCATAAGGAATGCGAGCGCCTAATTTCGTACTGTGCACTGAATTTGCTTTACAGAAAAAAACTCCAGCATTTTTAAGTTGAGGGCAAAAATAGAGGCTGAAATTACGACTGATCTTTGAAAAATGAAAGAAGCATTAAGGCACAAAGTTCATATATAATTTGATTTTTTTTACAACAACTTCCATTTGACTAGGTGTTTTCCTTGTTTAAATCTGAAAAGTGTAAAACAAATGCAAGAGAATTTCTACCTTCTATACCCTTTGCAGGCTTTGAATTAAAACATTTAGGTGAAATTTCCTGAACGTACTTCAACTAGGAATCCATCAGCCCCTTCTGTGCTGTATTCCCCTGACATATCAGTCTTTCAGTGCATAGTTTCAGTGTTTTGTGGTGAACTCATCCTGTCACCATTTGTGACCTTTCAAAACTGCTACTTCTGCCCAAACATGAACCTCATTCTAGTTCCAAATCTATTAATCATTCTTACGTTAAGGCATCGGGGAATCCAGATGACGAGGGGGAAATCGCGACAAAGTCTCGGAGACAGATATTTTCAAAGACTCATCCACGATGGTATGGAAGTCCAAATACTAGGAGTACGTGAAAAATATTAATGGCATTGTCTGAAGAAACTTTTCTTTTGGAGGAAAGCAAAAGGCAAACTAAATGAAAAACAAACCGAAATCAAAACAAACTTCCGTCGAACCGATGTAGAAAACATTTAAAACTCAGGAAACCACTATAATGGGAGAGCAGCTGTGATCTGACTGCAACAGAGTAGATACATCGTGGGTGGATTTATTTTTTTTTTCTTTCTAGGAGATGGTAGAATGGTGTGAAATGACAACGAGGAATGAAAATGGGGATCAACAGGAGGGAGGACGTGGTTGAACATGTGAAAGACTTCAGAGACTTGCTAAAAACACCTGAACAAGTGATTCCTATATATGCTGAATTTCTAAATATGCGTGGTCACCCTTTGTCAAGTTCTTTCTACACTCCTACATATTTGTCCAAACAATTTGGCCTCTAGAAACGTTTGAGTGGTAAGACACAGAGATGTAAACCCAATGACCTCACTGGGGCCAAGGATTCAGGAAAAATGAATTCAACAGAGATGAATTTTAAGGCTCTCTAAGGGGAAACGGAAGTCCTTTTTTCCTAAATGAGACAAATCGGAAGCAAGTCATCACATAGACAGAACGAAGAAGACACTTTATTCCAGTGGTGGCATTACAATGAGGGGGGGTGAGAAGAAAAGGGTAGGAGGAATAACAGATTTTATTAGAAACAGCTCTCCAGAGTGCTCTCCTTTTTCCCACATTTTACTTTTCCTGAAAAGGTATTACACATTGGCCCTTTATGAGTAATCTGTACCTTCTTTCCATGATTTTTAAGTTGCAGGCACTGCCAATGTAGATCTGGTAGTGCAGTTAGGAGGCATTCCTGCAAACTAAGAATAAGACAACCATGTTGGATACATATTCACCTTCTATCAATTATCAACAAGATAGTATCAGTGTAACATGGACGAAAACAGCAGACTGGTAAAATATCAAAGAAATTCCTACGTTGGTTTGCTGGCTTCAGCTTGATCTGTTTGCAGCTTTTCCCCTCCTTCGACTTCCATAGTGCAGTAGACAATTCTGTTTGGTGCCAGAAACTTCAGGCCTTGTACCTCCATCACCACAACCTTGTAATGAAAACGGAAAGGAAAGAAATCGTTTTGAGTTCAGAGTTTGCAATTTCACAAGGGTCAAGACAGTAGGGAATGAAAAATGTTTAGGGATTGCTACAGTATGTGATTCATAAAAAAAAACAATGGAAGGTAAACAGCGATATGGGGATAGTGATGAGGCAGACTTGGAAGTCTTAGTTCTTGCAGGTAAGAAAATTTGGTGAAACAAGCTCCATACAAACAGTTCAGACTGAAATTCCACTAAGTTGTGACCAGCACCGAAAATAGAAATAGATTCTGGAAAGTACTTGGAAACATTTGGTCAGTGTAACGAGTTGCAGCACACATGCGGTGCTACTGTCCAGGGTCCCCACTAAGGTTCGGAATGATTGCGTGAATCCCGCAATCGTCTCCTGAATCTCGCACAAATATAAATCTTATGCGGGGAAATCGTGAGTTGCAAATTCTAGAAAAGGACACACTGGTTGTTCAGTTCGAAGGGGCAGTGCAACAAAATATCATATGTTCACATACTGTAAGTATATTAAAAAATCATAGAGGTTATTACACAAAATGGATTTAGGTACATATACAGTAAGTCACTTACTTCGATCACGGAGGTCATAAAGCACTATGACATACACTACCTAATGAATTACTCAAATATCTTGTGTTGCTTTAAGAATAACACTGCAGCTACAGTACTTGAAAAGGACATTACCGATGAATGGTTTTCAGGCTGTAATTTCATATTATCACAAATGCATTAAATGTTGCTTTGCATTTCAGATTCCAAACAGTGTGGCTCTGGAGACAGATCAAGTGAAGATAACATACTGCTTGCTTCAAGAACATCATGTCTGCAGATCGGAGGAACCATAAACGTCCGTTGAGTGATACCTTTAACATACCTCTAATGAAAAGGAGAGAACTACGTCTGACTTGGAGAGCGTTGGTTCAGAATCTTCTGTTACTTCCATCATGGACATTGTGGTATTCTGTGCTCTGCAAATAAACGAATACGTAGCTGTTATAGTAGAAATATTAGAACCAAAACTGTGTAAAAATGTTCCAAGCTTCACGGATGACCACTGTCAACGTCAAAAAGCAATGGAACGACCTTCTAAAATTGGTGATGAGCTCTGCATATGAACAATTTACAATACCTGAAAGCTCAAAGACATTTGCACTTGAGCTCTGACCTCTGCAGATCAACATCGAAG
Organism: Stichopus horrens; assembly: GCA_009801055.1. Classification (NCBI taxonomy): domain Eukaryota; kingdom Metazoa; phylum Echinodermata; class Holothuroidea; order Aspidochirotida; family Stichopodidae; genus Stichopus; species Stichopus horrens. The sequence continues at coordinate 2,925 of VJOZ01020400.1, read as the reverse complement.
TAGTAATATATAATGGATATAGTGTAAGAATGGATTGTAAGATTGTTCTTATACATGTTTCAACAGTGGTGATTGAAATTAAAAAAGTATACAAAATTGTACATAAACACTATTACAATTACATAGCGGAACTGAAGAAAAAGTCAGGCATGTATGATGATCGTGTGAGATTTGTCCATCAACAGCAATATAAGAATACTGGACTTATAGAGGAAATTTATGTTGGTGTTCTTAGGTTTCCTTTTAAGGACCATTGATGATATGAAGAAGCATTTAATCATTATAAGCCTATGGCGATGTTCCTGTTCAGTGGATGAACAATACAAAAATGTTAGAATAAAATGAGACTTCATCCAAGTGACTGTTCTCTGCAGGTGATTTAAATCATTGTAAACATTTACAGGTTTATTTTGAATAGTTCAAATCTTTGCTACGAATGATGAATTTAAATTTAAGCATTCACGTCAAATTAGTTATCACTACATAAAACAAGTAAAGTTACCTAGTGACATCATACCAGTTAAAGTCCTTTATGTTTCAGCTCAGTTAATACAGTATGTAGCACTGAATAATTAGTAATTTAATGTACACAGTTGTCACTGGCCACCAGGCAATACTTTCAATGTAATACATCACCAGTAAGCATCATTCTATCAAGCTCGTGTACCATTCTGAAAGGTGTATTATAATGTACAAGATGACAGTGGAGAAGTATATGTACCTCTATGTGTAACCAAACTCTCAACAAGTCCTATCCTTAACTTAGCACATTAAGATGGCAGAATAGGAAGGAGATGCTTGTACGCCACTAGGCTGGGCAGCGCCAGCAGAGGTGTCAAAGGTCATCAGTACTCTTGGCATGGTAGATGGGAGATGGAGGAGACAGGTAAGTTAGTAGTGAAGTAAATCATAGGCATTCTGTTTCAGTGATATATCATGAGTGACAGATAATAAGTGACATTGGGTGATGGCCATTCTGTGAGTGTAATACTGTACCTTTTAAGCTTCTGTAAGGAATACTTTGAGTCTGTGTTGCCCTTGGATACGGGTAAGCTCTCCAAATTTGCCATCAGTAAGCTCACGGCTGATCTGAGTTCTTCCACGTACATCATCTCCATCTCCTTCACGATAAACTTTGGACCTCGCTTTGTCTAGAACGACAATTGAAACGATTCTTTTAATTATGGAGCAATCACAATTTTCACTGGGAAGCCTCCTCTCACTGCCAAGAAAACATGATTCCCTTCGCAAAATTTGAACGAGCTCATTTCAATTTACCGAATGGAAAACAAAGCAGAGAGAGTCCGATATGATTTATTCAATCTCACTTGGTATCGCTAATCAAATATTTACAATAGAAACACTCGGAGCCTTTTTGACTGATTGACTCCACAGGATCAATGTTTTCTACAAAGATTTGATGGAGTTATCAATATGCTGGATTCATCTCATGGTTCCCAACACAGGCAATGAGTATTATAGCAAATGGCTGAGTAGTCACAGAAGAACATTCAAAGCTAGCTGTCTATCAGCAGAGAATGAATAAAAAATGTTCAGTAAATGGTGAAAATGTGCTTTCTGTAGCCCAAAGGGGAATTGTAATACTACTTCAACTTAATATCTGAATGCTGCATGTTCACCTTTCAAACAAGAATTTTTAGTTGACATGACGCTTCACTACACACCTTCTCTTTTGTCATCAGCTCTTTCATTCTCTGATGTACTCAAAAATTAACCTACACATCTTGAAGATGATTTGAGCTTTATATTTTCATGTCACTTTGGTATCCGTTTCTCATGTCAAATGAGAGAACACTTGGCACTCTCCTCAGTTAGATATATTAATACTGTGACTTTATTAAAGCACTCGTGATATTAATCCTGTCATATCCCATAAGCAGTGATAAAGCATTCATTGTAAAATGGCAATGCTAAGAATCTTCAGCATCAATTAACAAGAAATCGCTACAAGGCCGACATGATTTCGAACTACATGACAATCTTCTTCAAGTGAAAGTGTCATTTAAAGCCAGTTCAAAGTGGAAGAAAAACAAACTGAGGACAACAGTTTTGCATAGTAACAATAATAATTTACAAACCTTTGTTGAAAATGGACACTGATGTTATGAAATCATAAAAATAACAGACACAGTTTTTCACATCCTACAACAAACCAGGAAGTAAGGATCAGACCTCCACTTGGTGCTAGATGACTATATGTATGCAGAGGTACAGTACATCGGTGTAGATGAGGTTACTGTCCACTTATCACTGATAAAGTTTCAGTGTTTTGATACTTGCTTTGTGATAGTGGGCATCATAGTTACATGGACATATAGTGGCAACCAGCCTGACGACACATTCCCTTCAAACTCCCCTACTGAATGTTCCTCTCTTCTATGGATTAGCGACAACTAGTTGGTGATGTTAATGTCATCTAGTTAATGGCCTACATAGG
>VJOZ01020395.1:0-13812 GCA_009801055.1 Stichopus horrens | reverse complement strand
AACTGATGATTCAGTACCTTCATTTTTGTCTTTCTTTTCACCATTCTCAACAGTTTTAAAGAGATTCATTGGTAGCAACAGCATCCCAACTATCTATTAAGTCAACTAGCTATTATCATTATCTAATGAAGCATAAGTTCTTTTACACGTATGGCTTGCTTTTGGTTTACCAGACGTTGTGGTCATGAGTGTGCCACAATTTTCATCTTGCCTTTTTCTTCCCTCTGTGTTGGATTTCACTGTTCTAATCTCACCATGACCAGTGGTCACTACTTGAAACATGCTCTCCTCTGGACAAGCTAACTTCTTTTTCTTTTGTGGCACCTTTAAAAATTGTAGGGTTGGGACTTCTGACAAATGTTGCATTTTGCCATTTTTTCAGATTTCCTTTTATATTCCCAGGATTCAAACGAAGAAAGCATAGTCCTTTCCTGTTACAAGTCTCGGATTTTGCGGCATGATCAAGTGTCGCAAACGTTTGCCACTCGAGCAACGAGTGAACAGTATTCTGCCCACGATACAAACACGGTTAACTATTTCCCCTCTTTTCCGCCTTCACCATTATTGTCTTTCTATTTTGCTTACATCCTAGCTGCAAAAGCCTTTTCACTTGCTATTTCCCTTCGGGTACCTCGATTGACTTTCCCATCTTTCGCTTTGTTTTCATACCCAAAGCCTGCAATTCTTGGATCATTTTCATTTTTTGGATTGTTGACTGACAAACCGCTCAAAATTGTCCCAGTTAGGCTGTCTCATTGCAACATCTCTAATGCGACCCAGTGATCAAGTTTGTCCACTGTTGCTTGGCTGTTGATAATTTCTGAGCAAGAGTTCTCAGAAACTCATAACCAATCATACTCTCCATTTCCGAATTACTTTCTTTCACATCGGCAGAAGTTCATGAGAAATATGGAGAACTGCAATACGATCCCAACCCTCAGCCTGAGATTTGTATGCTGCAGCCAAACCCTCAGTGTGGTTGACCAAAATTTCTGTTTAGAACCCATTTTTCTCTTTCATAACCTCTTATAGAGGACTCTGTCAGAGTGTTGTCCTTTATCAGATCATGTGCTTCCTCTTTAATGAATTATAGTAACAAATTTAATCGCCTGGTTGGGGTCTTCAGTTGTATCTCCTACCACATGTTTGAAGCTTCACATAAATGTTGTAAAAGACAAAAGGGATCTAACTGTGGTGACTCTCTTTGGTGATCATTAATTTGATCAAATAGTATTGCGGTCTTTGTATTGGCAGTGTCGTCAGATGAACCAACGATAGCCGTTGAATTGGCTGTGTATTAATTTCATCATTCCTTTCACTTACATTTTCAACTTTTCTGTACCTCCTCTGGAACAAACTATTGGGGTTTATAGATGCTCCCTTGTTGGGTTTACTTAGGCTATCATCTGCCTATAGGCATAACATTCGAAGGATCTCACCTTAATGGTCTTTACAACCTCTTCGCACAATAGCATGTACAGTAGTGGTAAACGACGTAAGTTTGGATTAATTCTGACTGGCTTTCTGTTGGCAGGTGCTTAGAAATGTTAGAACAACATTAAGTGGACAGGTTTGGTCGCTTAGCATTGGTCCAAGATTGGTTAATGGGGGGTTCAACCTCAGACTAGCTGCAGACAATCAGTCAAATGTGAGTACATTTGTTCATCTTCGTACTGGTAGCTAAGTAATATTACTCACTCATAAAAATACAAAAATGGTCACAATATACAAACTTTGATCAAAAACCTTTCAATTGTTTACCATCAACAAGAACATTACTTGTACAATATTTGTTCAGATAATAAAAACAACATAACATTTTAAATTAACTGAACTCTTTTCAATTGACCTTTAATTATGGATTAATTACATGAAGTCCTATCAATTCAGATGAAATGATAGCTATGAATATTCAAGAGCTCTATATTAGAGTCTTGAACTGTATTACGTTGGTCCACACGGCAGTGTTGCCAAAACGTTGGCGTGCCAAATACACTGCTGAACTGTTGGGTGTCCTGCATTGGCCCAACTTTGGATAGTGTGAAACTATTACAGTTGGTCTAACTCAGGCCAGTAACACAGATCTACGTTTACGGTAAAATCATCACAATTCAAACAAGAAAAGACTTAAAATTTGCATAGGAAGTCATACATTTTTTTTTTGGTCATTACACATAATATGACTACTGCACCTCAAAAATAGGAAAATGGAAAGTAAAGGTAACAAACGCCACGTTAGCCAACGTTGGCAAATTAAATACCAATGGTGGCCCAACGTATGGAGGCGACATTTTAACAAAAACCGCTTCATTAGATATGAGCTTTTGTTTTTATTCGCTCAAAAATATTACGATATCTTAGGGGACCATAAAATAATGAAGTATTCCGTGCATGTGTCACTTGCAAGGTTCAACAATTTCCTTAAAATAAATGACAAATACAAAATTTGCCAGCAAGTCACTAGACCAGTTTCGTGCCAAACAGTGGAATGAATTTTTTAACTCCATGTGTGCTATTGAACAACTTTCAGAGAGATAATAAAGTAACCACTAATCAATGTCAAAGCGATAAAAAAGGTCCATAGGTTTAAAGCATGCAATTTCAATTTGCAAGAAATCCAATAAAGGGACGAAAAATTAATTTTATTTTTTCTTCATTTTGTAACTTTTGGTAATACAAGCTTGTTTTACAAACTCACCGGCTTGAATGATGTTTAATTTTATCAGTAGAAACAAAATGTATAAATCATTGAGATTTCTGATTATGTAAAAAATTCATGATGTCTTAAGACATAATAAGATAAGATATTATTTTTTTCCTTGATAGGTTTTCTTGGAAATGCCATCTTAAATAGGAGGGTACATACGGTAATTGCGAGAGGGACTTCGCTGACTTTTTTCTGCAGTCTCTCTGACTCTTGCACAGATCATGCATAAACTGACAAATCAGATGACTTTAACCACACACTGTATTTATGGAAATACAGTGGATATTTAAGTGTTGTTTTACCGAGGACTCACTCTTCCTCATTTTTTTCAGTACTATATGTTATCAGTTAAATGAGAGAGCTTTATGCAACATTCTGCTTTCTCTGTTGTTTAGTTTCTATTCAAAGTAGCGTTCACTATTTTGGAGAAAGACTGTACGAAAATTATGTTTAGTCCTTTATACCACTTATTCATAGCACGATAACAAGTGAAGCACATAAATCCGAACAAACCATATCCTTCAAAACTGTAAAGTAAACAAGTTTCATCAAACGAGGAGTTTCCCATTGTTAACATTTTTGTGTAGTAAACAAAGTTTCGCTGCATATCATTCAATAATAATTATGACGATAACAACTGGATGTTTGTCCTATCGTTTCACTTCGTTCAACGTTTCTACATTAGCCACAAGAAAGATAGTCTTTGATATTCTGTGATAAATTATGAGTTTAAAAGGATGTTCTACTCTATAAGGCATCGCTGACGACTCCTGGTATACCAACGATTCCTCAAGGTGTGACGTTGACTGGTCCGCCCCCTTTAACAAGTTGAACGATAGATCCACATAGTAATTAGCATGCAGAGACGTCAAAAACAACGGAGAGGTGGTCAGAGGCGCCATACCAGACAGGTCGGCGTCATGCTCGTTGAATATCGCTAGGGGAGAATGTGGACTTATTATCTCATCCACTTTCACCAGAGAAGAGATTTTGATACATGGTAAGAATACCTCCAAGTCGCTCTCTACCGTCATCGAATCTAACCACATTTTTACTTCATCCTTCAGAAATTTAGTCGATTTTATATTTTTGAACCCGTCGCGATGATCTGGTAGGATTATCAATACTCCTAGATCGGGACTGGATTTCATACCCAGCTCGATTATTCGAATTTTATAGGTAACGTCGTAGATGTAACGAAATTTTCCCACTGCATATGCCGAAGACACCGTAAATGGCCTTCCGCTGGCGGCGTAGAATATCATCTCGCTATCGTGTGAGTTCTGTGCAGTACAAGGGAAGTCGAAATGGTCTACTATGGAAAAAAGGTCTACATGGAACAATGGCGGTGCCAATGAATGGTTTTGGTTAGGGAAATGTATGTTACCGTTGGTACATTCCGTGGACCAACGGTCTACTACTTCCTCAAGAACTCGCCGCTTGAAACGTACGAAATGCAGTTCTACTTTGTGAGCGAATATTGTCATGGTTTTACGAAATTTCAGTTGAAGCTGGTTTTGAAAAGCATCACATAAGAAAATACCAGACATGAGTTGAATTCCAAAACCGTCCTCATTCCATTGGTTTTGATGGAGATCCATTATCAACTTTGTCAATGCATTCTGTATAGACGCGTCACTTTTGTTCTCCAGCCTCAAGAATCGTGATAGCTGTTGTTTTGACTCCCCGTCCGTGCAGAGATAATAAATGAAGAAAGTGGTAAAAAGTTGGAAAGGCGAGTAGATGACAGTTTCATTTACCTTTTCAGGTGCCAGTTGAATGACGTTCTCGTAAAAATCTACAGAGAGGTCGAGGATTGCTTCGGATATTACTTGGGTGGAATGTTTATTTCCCATCTTAGAAATGGATCAGGTTGATAGAGGCATGTAGACGGTGTGCTATAACGTACCCTCCAAAACGACAACCTACGCACCTTATGCAACTCACAAATCACCCAGTCCTTAATGGGTGTCTACTAGCTGTGTCAACCCGTCAACTTCTTGAGGTGTTTTACTTGCGACTTCAGCGGTTCAGCGGTCACTATAGTACTTGGGTCTCAGTAAACGATCCCCTGCTTTTGGTTTACTTTACGTTTTATTCCTCGTAAAGCCACGAGTCATGAAATAGGCTACCTGAGTGAAAAGCAAATGATTAAGAAAAGTATGTAAATTATCAATGCAATGATACACTTGCCGAATTTTCCGGCAAATATGTGCTGGTTGACCCCGGCCTTCCAAATGTCATCCCCACATTTACCCCCACCAGCAAACACGATACGATAACGCAAAGATTTGCAACAAAGAAAATGGTAGCACTGAGACGAAGTGGTGGTATCAGTGAGTAAATATGAATATTTCGTGTAAAAAACGTGAATCGCGCAAATGACACCCTTCTTAAAGCCTACCGTATTACAAAACAGGCCCGTAACCGGGGTGGGGGGTCTGTGCGTTCGAACGACCCACCCCAACTTGAGGGAGGTCCGTTTTTCCAGCCCTGTCTTTGAAGGGTCGGCTATGAAATATTTATCTCGACATATTTGAGGTCGAATTTCCGTTCACTTTGAAGAGGAAGATAAAACCTTTCCACTTATGTCATAAAATGTATACAGGCTCAAACTGACCACAATACCTCATCACCACATACGTACACTATGTGGGGTGATGAGATAAGCTCAAAAACGCGCATGCATGGTTATGTCATTGTGGCTGTGGATATCATTGAACTTGATACAATACAAAGCCCGTTACCCACTGCCACGACAACCTGCGACACGACGGCGACCACTCACGGCGTCTGCTGTGTTAGTGGCGGTGTGATCGGTTCCACTACTAGAGGACAGTTGTGTCGTAAGCCGTCGCTGGGCCCGATTTAATATGTTCAATTGTAGTCGGGTGCAGTCGGTGCATTTTAAGCCCTGTTCAAACCGCGACGACTACCAAAGTGTCTACTCAGGCCCGTAGCCAAGGAGGGGGAGAAGGAGGCGACCCCCACCCCTTGGCATATTGTGGATTTTTTTTAGGACTTCGCCAGAAATACACAGGAGCATAGGCATAGTCAGGGAAAAGAGGGCGACCCTTCTTGATCTCATTTTCGCTTTTTTTTCCCCTGCGATATCGCTAAAGAGTAATTCCCTCAATCTATGCGACTGGCTTACCATGGCAGGGGTGGAATGCAGGGTTGGGAGCATGTATGTATGCATGTAAAACACTCAGGAAGGGCCGTTTTCTACTATCTGAGTGGTTTAAGCATATGCATTGCAATATGTGTTGGAAAGAGAATTTTGAAGATAATGGAAAATGATTATAGATTTGCGACAGCAAATGATCAGCAAGTATTTGTGTAAGTGCTTTTTAAAGGAAATTTGTACCAGCTACGTAAAACGAATACAAACAAAATTAAAATGTTTTCTTAAAGAAGTTGTCAGAATTTGGGCTTGTGCCTATAGCTTACTTGTCTAACGTGCCATTCCATTTCCTGTCATTAGTTTGTTTCTTATCGCCCAAGTTAAACGCCTCCACTCCCTTCCTACTTATGAATAATTTAGTTGTGATTTCTTTATTCCAGTACACGTGCGTCAATCGTTTCAGGATAAGTCCTCTACTCCCCTTGACACCCGCCCTCATATCTGTTCATGCACATTTAATTTCCCCTGGTTCAGACTCAGCGGTGTATTGATCTATTATTAAATCTTGATTTGTCAAATATTTATGCATAAATATACACCACTTTTGACAGCCTTTTCACTCATTTCCACTGCCAATTTATTTTGTTGTGAGTTACTGGCACACACAAACTGTGAACGAGACTTCAGTAATATATGGTTGTTTATCCACTAATTGAACTCACGGTGAGCAGCCCAAATAATAGGAAACATGATTTAAGAATGACTACCAATTATTCACACCAAATACACATTTTCCCAACAGTTTTGTTGATGGTAAGTCAAAAGATTACTTGATGCTAGATTTGTGCTGCTTTTGGCATGTACTGCAAGGATTACTTAGTGTACACGGACAGGTATATTTGTCGACACTTCAACGCCCGCGGTTGCTAGTGCAGGAGGTGCTTAACGCTGGGAGGGTGCTCTGTACAGGTGAGGGGGTCAATGATCATGTTAACCAATCAGCAGTATGGTAATCTGTGTGCAAATCGCTGTCAGTCACAATTAACCAATCCTGTGATTTCTACGAAATACTTCACTGTATCGATCTATGCTCCACTCATTCGAAATTATTACTTTGTCTGACATAGCTGCTGGATGAATAAAGATATTAATTTGGCATAAACACCTGAGTTTGACCTCTTAGACTACTGAGATAAGGAAGCTCGTAATGAACCCACTGTACACAATACTAACAGTGGCATGCACAGTCTGTGCACCAAAGTAATTTATAAGCAAGGGAATGTCTCCAACAGATATCACAACGGAATCTTTTATTTCTCACACATTTTGCACACACGTCACATTTTGTCACTATACGTCACATTCTCTAATTTGATTGTAAAATTCATAGTATATGAATATTCAGGATCTCTGGATCGTGTTGAACAATGTCCTGAATTAGAACTTTACCGAATGTCAGAAAGAATAAAGAGAATGTCAGAAAGAAACCCCACACATCGAAACTTAAAAACGTTGTGACGAACGGGCCATAGCTATTTTTGACACTACTAAATCAGCATAATTAATTAGTGAACAAAAAGAAAATAACATTTAAAATTCATTGGAAAGGAGAATGATCATTGAAAAATGAATTTTGTGAAAGATCTCACAAAATACATTCAATTGGTTCATGTTGCTGGCTGGGAGATGCTCAAACTTCCTGCCCGTCACGCCAATATTTAAATCATATTCAAATGAGCTGGCTGAATCATTTAGATTTGAAGTGCACATGGTACGTTCACTTGTTTTCAGAGTAAAGGCAACTTATGAAATTTATGTCACTAGGGAGAAAGTCGTTTGTTTTCTTCAAGTTACATCGGTAACTATATTGTCTATGATAGCCAGCATCAATACCCTTTGTGCTAGTTTGATATGAATGAATTGGAATTGACTAAATTATAATAAGCATGCATGCATATGTAGACTATCTATTCTGTACTGAATGTTTAGTGTGTGGTGATCAACTGGGAGGACTGAGTAATTCAAGTTACCTCAAAAGTTGTAAGTCAAACAAGTTGCGGGGAAACTACTGGGCATGCTGTATGATTAGGCTGTTCAACACTGAACAGCACTATCTGAGGTTACTTAATGTGATTCTTTATGTCTATGGTGTACAGTTGTAGACGTAGACCCCAATTGAGACCAACAGACTAAAGTTTATAACATTTTCTTTGTCTACTATAGGCTAGCGCACAGCCTTATGGCACATACACAGTATGCTACAAGAAATGAGCTGAGAATTAGGGTGTTTCTTTTGAAGACCCTCCTATGATGAAACTATTGCATATAGTGAAGGTCAAATGTTTACTTGTACTCAACATGCTTGACTAAAGAGATAACTGAGGCTATCAATCAACTGTAAGTTTCTTGTAGTAAGTTCTAGCCTAATGATTTACACAATAGGCTATGTTGTAAGATTTTACACTTGCAAAAATAGTTCAACCTTAGAATTCAAAATTAATTGAAAATCAAGCACTGTTCTTCTGTCCTGATACTGAGTAATCTCTAACGCACTGTTCACACACAGCTGGTGCATGTAAGCAATGCATGCATTAAGTAACGAGCTGATTTGTAAGATATCCAAAACAAAATTCACAGAGTGGTAGTTCTAAGAGTGGTTTGACATGTGGTCATTGCAGGTTTGGTACTGCTAAAGAAAACATAATTAAGATACACAGCTGGGCGATATAAGCTAAATCATGTAAATTTATGTCATAATTACTCATTGCAATAGGTTAAATAGTTACCGTGGTTTTTGTTCTCCCTGCTTAGTATACACTATACAGCCACCTTCAACTCCATGCAAATGTTGAACAACAGTTTCTGAATGACTGCTGGTAATGATCATCCCTAACTACATATGGACCTAGTGGTGAAAGTTGACACTCTGCACGTCAGGCTGCACACCGGCACACCAGGAAGCTACCAGATGATCACACAACACACACACTTGAAAATAAATGATTATGAAACAATAACACGAATGACCCTTCGGAGTTGGGTCAAGCATCTTGATTCTCTTCTTGGGTGCAGCCTTGCCTTATTCAATTCTGACTTAGTAGAAAGACATGAAGATTGGAAGACATACAGTCACTTTATCTCTCTTATTTTTCGGTTAAATCTAATGATTCATGTTCCTAAGTTCTTGTTGACGAACAACAAGGATGCACAAATTCTAATGTTTTGACACACAAATCATATGAATCAACCTTTATTTCTTCCAAAACCCTAATATTTTACAACGCCGAGCACATGCTCCTATGTACTTGGTAGTATTGGGTTGCTATGGTTGAATGTTATGATTATAACGAGGAACACAGTGACTCATGTATGGATATGATCATGTGTATGGAGAGTTCTCATGTTACCAGTCATGTCCCCTACGAGTGTGCGTGCCCGATGTGGCAGAAGCTATGGCTCTACCATTGGACTCCACAGACACATGCACGGATTATCTCTTTAAGGAAGTCAATTACAAACTCAAGTAATAACCGATACTATATCCTATCACTTCCTAGTATTCATGTACATATCTTCATTCAATTGTACTGACCGATATATTCTTTAAAAATGTGAAATGTAGTATAACATTAAATGTCTCTTGTGTCACTGTTTTTCCTTCACAGGGGTAGCAACTCAAACGTTAGAACATTAAAACCGACAATTAACTTAAACGTTTTTGCTAATCAAAACACGTAAATTGTCTATGGAATATGAAATACATTTTACGTAGGCTACATCCACCTACCTGCAAGAGAATCGTAACAGGCAGAATTTATAGTCTCAGTCAGTTGCTTAGGTTACTAGACTGGGTTGCCAAGGATAAAACATGATTCTATAAATCAGTTCTGCTAAAATCACTATCTTAAACAGTCACTCCTCACATGATATCATACGTGATAAGGTTTCATCGAAGGAACAAACCCTAACCATGATGGTATGACTCGATATCACCTCATGTTCTATCATGCAGAAAAAGGTTTTCTCGAGAAATGATTTCAGCACAGTATGGAAATTCTGTGTGGACTAGGTGTGCTGCAGCCATGCAGCCCTTGAATGATCCAGTTATGCCTATTCAATGATATGTGACGAAGAAAAAAAAGGATCTATTTTCTCTCACAACAATGTATTGAAAACGAGAACCTCGTCTACTACGTATTGCCTGCATTGATTAGAGCTAGAGCCAACGGAGCGTGGTGAAGTGCCAAAGGTCTTTGTGACGTCTGTTTAAACAAATCACAATATATGGAATATCTAACTTACCGGTTGAGTGATAGAAACCAATTGCACCGTGACCGCAGGTTATTGCGAGAATTCTCACAGGCATATGCTCACAGGTCATTTAATTAATTATCTGGCACTGTGGAGTTCAAGCGTGTCGAAACAATTTAACATTATCCAACGCGGGTTGAGATAACGGAACGTAATCGAATATGTGTCATAAATACACACAATCTCCCCATAATGACCTACTCGACGGACTAAGCTGCCTGCTACACCAGTGAAGTCTAGAGCGTTGTCATTCCTTTTAACGATGTTAGAGTACAAACTCAACGATAAAAGAGTACAAAGTCCTGTGTACTGCAGGATTTATACACAACAATGTTACTTCCTCTGTTCAACGTAAACTGCGATCACCTTGAGCTCTACTGTGCTTCTGTTGCCGTGTTACCAAAAGCTACACCGATTTTCCGCCTGAAAACGCAAGCAACGCGTTAAGTTATCAAGCAACATTACGCATACGCCTACCGTGGGAAAGCATGGAAAGTAAAAATGGTAGCATACAGTTGATCTTGTGGTTCCCCATTTCCCCTTCCCTTCTCATCCATTCGTGATGATGCAGTTGTTGCGCCACACAAATGTAACTGGTATTGTAAATGTAACTCAAATGTGACTTAATGCTGTATCATTGTAAGGCACGTTGAATTGTCAACATTGACAAGCAAAAGGAGAATCAATAAAACTCAAACAAAAGCAACTTTCGAGGTTTTGGGACACAATCATGCCGGCATGCAAGCAGTGTACAAAAAGTAACGCAGCTATTGTACGCAGGCCAGTAAATAGGATTTTGCCTAGGAGGTTTCAATAGTTTATTCGGGCAATTATTTACAAGGGAAAAATTCAGGTGTTCCTATTCCAACGTTAGACTCATCTACATATCCCAAACGATCAAATTTTCCTCGGGCTTCTCTCGCAGTGCTTAGATCACCAGATGTATAAATGTAACAAAACAAAGTAAAGGATTGACTAACTTCCATTGCCAGTCCAGACTATTCTTTAACCTTTCGAGGCATCTCGAAGGACAGTCCTTATGTAGTTATATTTCGGAATAAAGAATTCATTCAAAAAAGCGGCACGCGTTGAGATTGTCGCACGTTCCTTCCCCATCCATACTGTAACGTCGTCGAAGTCTGAAGGTGAGGACACGCAACTGTCGGGCACTGCGCAGGTGTCCGGCAGCTCAGCAGACCTTGAGCAGCGCAGATGTCGCCGCAGATCTCCGGGAGCGCAACTACTGACCGGCACAACTGATCGAACGGGGCCCGTAGCGCGTCGCAGATGGGTGTGGAGCACTAAGCAGATCTCGGGCAGCGCAGGTGTCTATCCTTTCTTTGGACTTAGGCTCCTGCAGGTTCACTTCGCCCGCGACCCGAAGGACTTCAAGTTCTAACAACTTCGGCCCGACCAACTAACTAACTAATTTCACAAATGCCCCTTCATTACACACCTCGGTAATAAGACAAGGTAGACTTTTATTATGTCCGCACACAACTTGCAGTAAGGCCCCAACCAATCACCACCATAAACGTTAACAGTCCTTTATTGAGCTTTGACCAATGAGATCGCACCTCATCCCTGCTCGCTTCTCTGTCTACACAAACATTATTACACAACGTTAAAACATAACACAATCTCACCGGGGTTTGACCCTGAATACAAAACAAGATCATTCATTTCTGCGGATGTTAGTAAAATTAAATTAGGTCCAAACCAAGTTGAACTGAAGGATCTCCGCTGCAATACCCGAAAAGAGAGGAGTGAGGTCAAAAATTCTGTGGTTGGTTTTATATTTGAACGAAATGTCGATATACAGTTACTTGGGTTTGTTACCTATCCTTGAACAATATGAAAAGGTTTACTCTTCCTAGCTTCTTTACTACGGCTTCAATTGCAAACCGTTTCCGACAATTTCGTCCCAAAGGATTCATATTACACAAAAGCAAACGATTTAAGGTTGTTGCATACATTGCGTAGGTGATCATTGGTGTAGCAAGAATGGGGATAATGCAGATAGGTCATGATTACACAATGCAATTCTTCAAAATGCACCTTTCCGTGACATCACATTCTGGCAAAAATTCTGGAGGTCACGGGGTCAGACTTCCAACTGTATCATGGAGCAACACCTGAAGGAGGTGCAAATCCAGGGACGTGCTCTGCTTATGCGCCATATCGTGTACACTGAAAGCACATAAACAATGCTTTTAAATGATGAGAAAAGTGTTGCACCAGATTGTAGTTGAACTTAAAAACTTTGTTTTGAAAATCAAAAAATATTGTCGTCTTCTTCTTCAAGGCCAACGATCGGAGGCTACAGCAGGTTTTCTGGATATGTTCGCATCTTTCGTCGGTTTCGTTGTCATCCGTCCGCTTCATCTTTGTTTTGTGTTATTGTTCTTTTAGTCAGCTATGGTATATGGTATCCTGTCTCATCTCTGTTGCTTGCGTTTAAAATCTTTACGAGATCAACCTTTATCTTCTGGGCAATGTTGTTATTGTCCAGTGCTTATCAATTGTCACACTGCCTGTCTGAATAGTTCTTCGCTATTCAAAATTGATAATCTTACTGTATCATATGCAATCCATTCAAGCAAAGTGTCTCCTTTTTGGACAGTGCTGGTAATCCATTCTCTTCTAATCAGGAGTCTCCTTACGTTGATAGTGATATTGGTAAATGAACATATTATGATTACCGTGCTATAAATGAAAAGTTACAATGTTCCATAAGTAATCGTCTGTCATTCTATCATATCAATGCTAAATCTTTGAACAGTAATTTCGAAAAATTACAAATCTCCCAGCTCAGTTCAATTAATAATTTATTTACAGCCATTGGTGTAACTTAAACTTGGTTCAGGGATAATGATACACTTCTCATACATGATCTGCAAGGTTACAAGACTGAATATTCCTCTATGGTTGGAAGGGGTGGTGGTGTTGCTCTTTACATCAATGAAAATTACGAGTACCTTGTCAGACCAGACTTGAGTATATTTTTAGAAGGAGTCCTTGAATCCATTTTTATCGAGCTTGTGATATCTCCCCATTCTTCTGTGCTGGTTGGAGTGAATTATTGTCACATAAGTATTAATTCTGACGTTATTGATAAGCTGACTCCGGTTTTCGAATCAACTGAAACATCCCGCAAGGGTTGTGTTCTTATATTTGGGTGATCTTAATTGTAGCTTAGTGAATGCGGATGGTGGTGACACTAATAAGTTTATGAATTTGGTACATTCTAACACTTTCGAAATTCTCAACACCCTTCCTACCAGATTCACTGCCAATTCAGGTACTCTTCTTGATATCATGTTAACCAATAATCAACCATGATGCCCCCCCCCCTGGAATTCTGGTTACGATATCTCTGATCACTTCCCCGTTTTTACTATTATTGATTCACAGTGGCCTAGCCAAGATTATTTAACAAGGGGGGCCAAACATGCCGAAAGACTATCTAAGCGGAGCGCCACCATCGGTTGGCGCGGAACGTGCAGAAAATTTTGAAATATCGCAACCCTTCAGATAGCCAGAGAAGGCATTTCCCAGGCTTGTAAGTAGAGTTTAACCAGTCGTTAATTTGAGCTATCGTTTGAAATAAAATGTTTACCTCAATAAACAATGAGCAAATGGCAGAAATAAAACACAGAGACGTGACAAG
>VJOZ01020390.1:4337-17149 GCA_009801055.1 Stichopus horrens | reverse complement strand
GGAAAAAAGCTAAGCAGAGGCAAAATGTCATCAAATCTAGGCTGAACTTTTACATTGCTTGTGTACGGTGCCAGTTTTGCGAAACCGAACGGCCAGTTCGGATAAACGGGGTTTCGGATAAACGGGGTTCGGATAAGCGGGGTTTTACTGTACTTCCATGCTGTGTGCACCTAGCGCCTGTCCATGGATATCAGGACCCGGTTCTGAAATTGCTGAAAAGTTTCACATGCATACATTGCACACGTGACAAAGAAAAATGTAAAACATTCCATTTTATCTCACAGGCTGGTTTTTATGGTTCTATGAAATGAATCATCTACAGACTCATTTGCCGTTTACTACCGATACATTTGCTTTTGCAACAAAATGCAGTGTGTGTGCCTGACTCAGTGTACAAGATTTCATTGTCATGCCGGTATGCTGTGTTATGTGAAAGTGAAAAGCAAAATGCTTGATGATGACTGTCACCATCAAACTTATAGTCTAAGGGAAGTTATACTTTCGAGTACACAGGTACCCGACTCACTACGGATTGCGGGTGCCCTGGCCCAAACTTTGAAACACTAGAGGTAACATAATTTTATGAGCGATTTCACTCCAGTTGATCCTCATGAACATGTATCCCGCATATGGTTACGTGTAGTTTGATTACCAAAATTGTGATAAAAAGTTGCATCACAAGATTGGAAGAACACATTTAAATTTCCAATTTTTCCTGCAAGAAATTTACAAGTGAAAAAGATTGAAATTTTCTGCAAAGTGGGGAACTTTTCTCTCTTTATCATGGTGAAGACCTTACCTGCTCTCTTTGGAAGGTAAATATTTTTAAACAATCTCATTTCCCCATTTCCAAGTTGTGCTGTATATTATGGGAGAAGTGAAGATTTGCCGATATAACAATTATCTTTATTTGCCCTGACAACTAAGAAATGTAGGTACTTGAGAGAGACATTGGACGTCATTTTTTTCGTGTTGTTCCTTTTTAAATCAGCGTTATGTATACATGTGTGATTTCTCACTGTCCATAAAACACTGCCCTCTAGGTAGAATTAATCAAAAGAAATTGATCTGAATAATATTGTTTCCTTTCATCACACTACTTTTCACAATTATGTTTACTTGACTTCTAATTTCCATTTGTGAATCAAACCACCTCAGGTATAAAAATAAACATATACCCTCCAGGAAAGGCAACTTTGAGAATCCAGTGTATTTTGACAGCTAGATGATATTTAGTGCTTGCTTTCAGTTGGGTAGTCTGGAGCCTCCTGCAAATTTTGCCATCATCTAAGAAAAAAAAAATGAAATTCCTGAAATTATTCCTTGCTGTTTAGCAGAAATTGAAACCATAAACACATATTTTGTGATTTGTGAAACAGAAGATATGTGCTAGTACTCTGTTCTTCTAATTTCTTTCTTGAATGAGGGGTCTTAAAGTGTTAGTAGTAATGTGTGTTAGCAGGAGATACCTCTTTGTAGATCTATTACGTCTTAAGGGGTTTGTGACATGAAAATGACATTTTGAAATATTGACTGTATTAACTATTAAAAATGTAGTAAATAGAAACAAAATCCATAAAATATTGACAGATTTATAGGCAAATTCCTGTCTTACAGTGTACCTGCTTGGTGGGAGTATTTATGATGTCAAGAGGAATCAAGACAGTAAAGGAAAAAAAGATCTATTGTAGTGTGTTTCTCATGCTTTCTTTGATGCCAAAACCCTACCCTCATTTTACCTACTTTTTGGACACATTTGAGAATATTTTTTAACTCCTCTCTTAACACCAGGCTGTCACCATAATTGTGCACTCACACTTTGTAATGAGCCTACTCTAGATCTAGAGTACACTTACAGCCATATAGTACTGTCCTCCTGCTACGTCCCACGCTACTCTCCTCATTGTACCATCCCTTGTGGCTTACCATAAACTCACCATCCCATCTCACCTTTTTTTTTTCTGCTCATTTTTCTCCCAGACTTAGATTTCAGTGGATTATCTTGTGTTTAATCTTCCTCAGCAGTTCACATCAACACTTAATCTTCTTCAACCTACTTTATTTTTTGCCAAATGCTTTTGCCTTCCATCCCCTTTCAGTCTTGCATTTTTAGCGATATTTCAACTTTACCTGCGGATGTAATGTCTTTTCATGAAAGGAATTCTGATTGGCGTTTGCAACTTTGTATATTCAGAATAGGCAGAGATAGTATTTTGGAATCATGTACAGTATCCATCGAATACTGATTATTTATATAATAGGTATATGTTTACTTTCAGATCCAAATGTCTTCCATTTATATGTGCTGTCTGTGTCAGGCATTTTTGCCAAAACATGCATTTCCCCCACTTGTTTTTTGCTCTTGAGGTTTCTTCCTTATTGGATTGTTTACGGCAGTTGGACTCTGCCCAGAAGGTACGCAGTTCCTCTAAGTAAGCCTTAAGTATATCCCAGGTGTAATTTCTCAGAAATTCCAGGATTTTTCCTTTTCATTTCTTCTGATTTGTCTAAGCTGAGACTATTTTGAAGGAAGGAGATGAAGTGGATTGTGAGAATAGATTGAGAGAATGAGAACAACACAAGGAGCAGAAAAATTGTAAACTAATTATTTAGTGCAATGAATTATTCATTATGCAAAGAATGCTGTTCAGACTTACAATGCTCTTTCTCTTAGAAATAATTTGTACAAGGGAATCCAAAAAGTTAAATGCAGTTACAGTACTGTATGTTTGACCTCCCTTCCCTCCTGCAAACTTAATTCCTTTGGCTCATTTTTTAATTGAATCCTGGACAAGCCCGATCTAAACACTGTAACATAATGTAGTGAGAGAAACTTCCGTTAGTGTTCTTTTCCCCAAATGAGCCATAAACATGCAAAAGTAGTGCAAAGATTTAAATCAATACTGAATCAACAACTGCAAGTTTGACAAAACTTGTTGTGGTTTACAAAGACCCCAGATTTACTTCTTTCTTCATTTTTCTGTCTCAGCACAACATGTTCACTCTCATCTATGATGCCTCTACTGCTGGCAACCTTTTAACACCATGTAAAACATCATCTTGCCTAAACTGCTAGGGTCTGAATTTTAACTTTACGTAAATATGGATTCAACCCTTGTTGAGGAAAAGTTTGCAAATTTTGTATTCACATCATTCAGACATATACTTACCCTTTGCTTCACGAATGCACGCAACGGAGGACACATTGTGAACAACTCGGAGCAAAAGGCAAAGAAGGGCAGGCTAGTCCTTAGAGAGGGCAAGGTGCTAGAATTGTTTTCGAGGACATTTAGGGCAATGTCAAATGTATGCATTAGTGAAGCAAGGGGTAAGTATAGTCACTCATGGATACCCACACCCAGTGAGTTGTTGGGAAACATGTTTTCTATGGATGGAGTGATTTTGGTGTTGGTGGCAATCTGAAATACTTTTGTTTGTGATGTGTGTGTTTGCATTCAAACATGTCTCAAGAGGGGAAGCATTGACCGATATCCCATGTTTGGTATGTACCTGTATCCTGCAAACTTGTACAAGATGCCTGCTGTGGGACCATTTGGGTCCATTGCTACAAATCGCTCAAAAAACTTTGTACAGATATCAGTTGTGCCTAACACTTGACATTTCACTTTGCCACTGTCTCAAGTCAACCACATGATTTTGGTCTAGACATTATTTTTGGTCTCTTTAGTATTTTCACACGAACTGTTTTCTACACATCTCCGTCAGAGGCTACTCTTGCAGCGCTCTGTTTGTGAGCTAATTGCACACAAACTTTGTACACAACTAGGTTACAATTGTATTGGAGGTGGTCAAAAATGGGGCATAACCATGTATGGAGCGTTCAAACTGTCACAGCAAAGTGCTTGTTTACTGTTTAGCCTGATTGGTTTTTCTTGCCAAAGAATGAATGAAAAAACATGACAAGTGGGGATGTGAACCTAAATGCTCAAATCTGATTGATTTTTTTCAAAGCAAATCTGCCATAAAATAAAAGAGAAAGTTAAGATAGTTGGGAACAAATATACACTACCCTGTTATCAAATCCTGAAGGAACAGCAGAGGGTGTAGTCTGTTGTGTGCAAAAGGAGCATGGTGTGCCTGATACTGTCTAAGTAGGGCCTTAAGCAAGATTATTCAACCACCTCATGGTTGAAATTATTGATCCAGCTGGCTAAACAAGGATTACTGTGTTTAGGGTTCAGTTCCCCAAAGTATGTGAGATGCTTGGATAACATCACTGCCAAGTGTCCTTGGCAGGTCATCAAAGCCCCTTTGGGGCAAAGCGTTCTTGAAGAACGATCACTTCGTGGTCCCCCAGATAACATTTGGGGGGTGCCTTAATAGAAGCTGAGGATTATAAAATATAAACCTCTGGATTCATCTAATTTTACAATTTCTTGTTCTGTTCTCTTGTGTCTGTTCTTCTTTCAATAGTTTTTGTAGATGTCCATTTATTGATACATTCAAGGTGCTTTATGCATAATGTCACTGTCTCGATTCCTTGTCACAATTTCAATGTGCATTGTGGGTGCCGTTATGGCATGTTATGTTATGTTATGCAATTTATTGATTTTTGTTGCCACAATCATCACACATACTGTAGCCTCAAGCACTTGGACTCCCAATTTTTGAAGTCCTGAGAAATATTTTCTAACATCACATGTACCCTCATAGCTATAAAAGCTGTTAAAAGACCATGATAGGTACTTAATATTCAGTCTTTAAGTAACTTTCGGCCCTGCCTTTTCCCATATTAGCCTTGAAGCATTCATCATGCAATCATGGTAAATCAAAACAAGACTTGACAGCTGAATTTTTGCAAAAAATTCTCCCTGTAAACTAAAAACACAGTTAAAATTTTTTTCAAGTGTTAGTCCTGTTTTTCAATGTAAGTTTAAACCATTCTTTCGCTCAATTAGTGTTCGTTTAGTCAACGTTTCACCTGCTTAGCATCTGTTCATTTATCTTTGTCGGCTAGTTTTGGCAAGCTGTTTTGGAGAAAGCAACACCAAAGTCATGTTAAGTTGTTCAAAACTACCTTTCCTCCCTCATGGGTCATTACTGACTAGATCCCTTTATCATTAATGAGAAGTATTTTAATAAGTAAATATAAAAGTCTATAGAAAGTTCAGTTAATACAGTGTGAGCAACTCTGTAACGAGTGCTCTAGCAACTCAAAACAATTGTCAGTGTAATTGACTTTGTCTATCTCACAAAAATTACCTATTTTCCTCTTTGCCATGTAACTGCAGTGCAGTGCTGCATTCTGTCCCACATTTTGGCTGTTGAAGCCAATTTCTATAACATCACGTTCGTGGCTCTATTACAACAAAGACTCCACAGAACAAGTATGTTAAGTCCCTTCTTGTCTCGCCCAAACAACCTTAATGCTTTCCAAAAACAGACTGCAAACTCACATTGTCCTCTTTCCTACACACTTCCTTAAGGAGCATGCTCTTGGTCAGGCACATGAAACAAATGGAAAAGCATGCAATTTCATTTTGAAAACTCACATCTTATTTCAAAACTTCTCTTTTTCATCTTTGCAGATATCTCCAAGAAATTGGCTACACTGACACAATCCTTGACGTGAGGTCCAACAGGGTGAGGTCACTACTGGGTCTTGCCCCTAACGATCAGAATATACCAGGATTGGAGACTAATGGACAAGGTGGGGATGGACTAGTGAACGGAGACAGTCCTGTAAAACCTAGTCGTCAAGCAGATCAAGTGAAGAGGTGGGTATCTATGCTTTCATGTGGTAAAGGAAAGATTCAGGTTGAAGGCTTTTTGCAGATTCTAGTGTATTGTTCTTGCAATGGGTAGCACTTTGTCATGTGCAGTAAAGGCATGGAAGATCGATCAATGTTAATATACTAACAATGCAATATTTCTTTCGATTTGAAAGCTCATAAAATTGGAGCTACATTGCTTCAGCATGCATCTCCCTACCTGAAATTCTTTCTGATAAAATAACGCAAAGAATCAATACAAACTAGCATGTAACAAGCTTTTGGTGAAACTCAAGATTCTTACATATCTAGCCTTTGGAGTTCTGAGGGCCAAATTTGTCAACATTTGCCCAATTTAAAAAAAAAGCTCAAACTTTCATGAGGCGTGATGAAAATATGCAATGTTTCTGCTTTGTTTACACAAATGATTTTACTAGATGAGACACTATTGATTTGACCTCGGGTTCAATAGATTGTCAGTCAGACACTTCGCTTCATTGTCATTTAAAGACTCATATCAGAATTGTTGGGATTCACATTGTAGACATATACGTACCCCTTGCCNNACTAACCTCGAAGTTAATTCTGACACCGCGCCTTCTAAGGCCTAGCTCGCCCTTGTTTGCCTTTCGTTCGAGTGCCTTTCCAATGGGTGAAAGTTACCTCGCTGTTTTGCTTCGCGCAAAGGCGGCTGTATGGGGACAAAAACCCTGAGTATTCTTGTTTTTTCGTTCCATATATTATAGTCGTTCTGTCTGTTATATTTTCACCTAAATTGACTCTCGCTTCTCAGAGAAATTTAGGATTTAATATTTCAGTTTTGTGCAGTGTGCCTAGGACCAATACCCTATCGTGCCGCTGCACAGTTAATCCCCTTAGCCTATGCTTCGTACATTTTGCAATCCTCTTAAAGGCGTTGTGCAATCCATTCCTTACGTTAACTGCTATATTGTATTTCACGTGTAACGTTTTGTTAGCCTCCTCGTTTATCTCTCATTACTTAGTAACGAGTTTGCTTGCCAATTGTTCCCCCTTAGCTCCCCTAATTATCATTTTGGTGTTGTTTTTTGATGGCGCTAAGTGCTTTTGGTTCGAAAGTGGCCCCTTTTCAGACTTGGCATGTCCGCCCGTAATCCTGGTCCCCATTGCTCCATATGCAACCAGTTTCGGCCCGGTAGGGATTGGGACATGCATTCAGTGTGCCCCCTGTGCTGTTCTGGCACACGGTCGAATCCGTGCAAACAGTGCATGTCCTTTTCTGCAGCCCAGTGGTCTGAGATTTCGTCTTGGCTACAGGGCCGCCAGGAGAGGCTTAGGGGGCGGCTGGATGCGGTTCCGGATCCTTCCATGGTTGCTGGTCCTTCAGGAGTCCAGGCTCCCGCAGGCTCAGCTTCCAGGCCCAAAGGTAAGTCGAAAGCCAAGTCCAAGGGTTTGTGATCCAGTGAGTTGTTGGGAATATACTGGCCATTATTGATGAAAACCAATAGGACTTTGCCAAGGTAGTACATTGTTTTCATTGTTGAAGGAGTAAAACAAAAATGTACTCAAACTGAAAGCAATGGGCTACATAAGGGAAACAGTGCCCATATTTGGTAGTTCTTAGTTTCACTTATTCTGCAGTCATTTTAACTTGTTATTCCTCTACAGTCTATCTGTTTGATGTAGAATGTTAATTAGCATTAATTGATATTAAGTCTCTATGTAAGTCACTATGTGACTGGTAAACTTTTGTGTGATCATTCGTAGTCTTGATTCGTGAGATTGATAATCAAACATGTCCATGAGCTATTGATATTTCCACACCATTTAGCCTTTGCCTCTTCTTTCACCTTTTTTTCTCTAATCCTCTTTTGTTTACCTTCCTATCATTTCAGGAAAACAGAGAAAAACAATCTGCAGAATGCATTGCCCGACACCTCTGTGCTGGGTGTCGGTGAAGTGCTCTCGTGTGACTTCTTACCAGAGGATGACCTTGACAATGACTTGGAGGGATCAGCAGTGGATGGTGGGGATGAGAGAGGCAAAATGTCCACCATCATCAAGAAGAAAAAGGTAAAATATAAAAATATTTGCCTAAAACCTTGAAAGCAAAGAATAAATCATGAACAGAGTTAGGGTACCCCTTTTATAAAGTGCAACTTGAGCTCAGCATATAGAAATGAAAAAAAGTAGGAACTTTTGTGTGAAAAATCAACAATAGAATGTTAGGGGTGTTGGTTTTGATTCCAGTTTAGAAAGGTATGAAATTTGCCCATCATGAAAGAAGGTTTGTTTTGTCTTTCAAAACTGACGAGTTTGTCGTATCCCTGCAACCAAACCATTGATATCTAAGTAACTTCAGGCAGGGATGTGGATAGAAGATGCAAGCAGATGATATGTCTATTGTTTGTTAAGGCAGGAGCAGGTTACACCTTGATGATGAAGTCGTTGCTACATGATAACAAAATATGACACAAAGAATTTATCTATGGATGAAACTTTAGCAACAATAGAGGTCACTGCTATTCAGGAAGGAGTGACCTTGTCATGAAATGATGTGGTAAGATTGCTTTAATGATGGGAAACGTGGAGGTCTTGCTGAGGAAGGATGTAGAGACACAGAAAGTTAGATTTATATCTTATCCTTACCTGCATAATTTACAGGCACATTCCGTGAAGTTGGAAGCAGCAGTATGTGTCAACGAAAACATATAAAGATGAGAATGATTCATGGGTTTTTTTGTTTGTTACAGGTACTTGGCAATGAAGGAATGGCTGGTATGGAAGAAGCCTTCCCAGATCCCGAAACAGAAGATGCTCTCAATGAATTTAACTTTTTGAATGATTCACAAGAAGGAGCAGGAGAGGCACAAACCTCAGGAGAATGGGCAGCGGGTCAGTATGAAACATATTTGGTCAAATCACTTCATTACCATGTCACTCTTAAACCCTCAGAACGTCACATCTTATTGTTCTTTAACCCAAGGGCAGGGTCCAGAGGAGTAGTTCCTTGTACTTTCCTTATCTTGGGACAGGACCCCATGGCATTGAGGCTCGTGCCTTCCTCACCCTGGTACAGGAATTCATGGTGTTTGGTCTAATCCCTTCTCCTACCCCATTCAAGATTAGAGAGTCATTGCTTCTATCCTTCACATTTCCAATGTGCCATTTCATGAAACAGGAAATTAAAATCTTGTTCCAAGAATGGTTAAGAAACTTGCTGACAGACATTACCGCTGTCAAATAAATGGCAGTGTATAATGACTTTGAAAGCAGCTGGTATTTGGCTTTTGTTCCTCTTATTCAATCCACTGTGGCAAGAATTCCCTGGAAAATTTGAAAGTCGTGAGCAGAACTGATCATGAGGCACAAGAGGAAGTATGCTTTCTTTATACACCATAATAGTTTTGTTTAAATAGGAAATACTTAAATAGACATTGAATCTTCTCTGTTGCTATTTGTTATCTGACCGTGACAGCTTGTAAATGGAATCGTCTGGCCATGAAGATAATTTCATGTTAACTTTGTAAGTTGTGTACTCATGCACTTGTTCTGTGTCGCTGCGCATTAATGACGTTCTTGCAGGATGCTTGCTGCTGGGATTTTTCAGTCGTGATTTTTTCTGCTTCCTTTTGCTGTAGACAAAAAGGGAGACATGTCTCCCACGTCTGGGGATTGGCATGTCGACCAGGGCATGCTGAAGAAACTCAAAGAGGACTACAAGAAGGCCAGAGGCAAGGGCAACAAATATGGTCAAAGTATGGAATCCACTTTTTGTACCTCTTTAGAAATTTATAAATGCAAACATGAATGGTGAAATTAACATGTGCTTGCTTTTATTTTCTAATTGGGGGGAACTATCAGTCGTCTTCTTGAGGAAGTGATGTATCTCTCACCAACATCACTGCCATATCTCTTCTGAGCTTTTATCGAACTCACAAATGTGTTTCAGAATTCATCAAATGTGGCTGCCGTGTCATTGTTACCTATTTTAATTATGATTAGAAGGAAGTGTTCAGACATGTTGTGTGTCTTCTTTGCATTTGAATCGTTACCACCTATGACAAATCTTCTAAGAAATATTAGCCCTTTTTTGACTTGTTTCAAGATGAGGAAAAATTCTAATTTGATGGCAACTCCAAAGTTGCTCGTCCAAAACAACCGGCCAAAGGACTGGTGAATTTTGTAATCTCACCACTGACTTTTTGCTGTTGACGTTGTGCCATCCCTTAATGGATTTTTAGTTTAAAATTTATCACAGGTAGAGGCACTCAGTAATTCCATGATAACTGATTGGACTCATTCATCTCTGTTTCTTGGCATGTCATGTTCTTCATCAGGACCATCTAAAGCAGTTTTACAAGACATGCTGAGCAACCTAGGTGGCGAGGAGCCAGTACCTC
This sequence comes from Stichopus horrens, assembly GCA_009801055.1. Taxonomy (NCBI): domain Eukaryota; kingdom Metazoa; phylum Echinodermata; class Holothuroidea; order Aspidochirotida; family Stichopodidae; genus Stichopus; species Stichopus horrens. Next base: position 7,035 of record VJOZ01020390.1, on the reverse strand, counting down.
CACCTAGCAGTAGTGCTCCCCCATCTAGACCTCGACCAATCACAGGGATAGACCTCACAGATGAACCTGGTATGTGTCACATAGATCATAGAGTTACACTACTAGAAACTGTTGTCTACTTTGAAAGCTGATTAAAATTCATGCAAATTGCATCGCATTAGATCCCGTAACTTGTGTCTGACTTCTTCAGAGACTGTTCTGTAACAAAATTTCATGTAGAGATTTCTTTATCTCAAAATTCCAGTAAAAAAAGTAAGAGTTAACTCTGTTACAATTTCCCTGTCATTTTCTCAGATTGTGTCATTTTTCAGCAACTGGTGTCAAAATCATTGCTTTGTTTCCATATTTTCCTTGTACCTTAAGTCTCTGTTCACATCTATGCAGTGTAGCTATATCTGTGATTCATCCATCTTTGTTGTAGTCTGTTATTGTTTTGTATCACTTAGGGGTAAGTGGAGTCTTTTCTTGCTTTGTGTTCTTGGACTTCCTACAGTTTCACTCATCTGAATCGTAACATTGACTCTGCTTACTCTTTAACTTTGTAATTCTTTTCATTAACTGCAATGCGAACTCCTACATCTGCTTTTCCGACGTTACAGATATCCCGCCGGGGGCAAGGAACGAAGGAAACCGTCCGCCAATCATGGCTATTGGAGATGAGGAAGCTATAGAATCTGCTCTCGGTCTGGGAGAGCTTGCTGGACTCACTATAACTAATGAAGCAGATGTTCTAACTAGTGGCTACAATGTAATTCTTTTGCTTGTTTTCATTCATTCTCAGATGTCACCAATTGAATATGTTGGTTACATACCTTTGTGAATAAGGACCATGCACAAATTCCTCCACCAAACTGCCGGGGTTAGGTGATTGGTTAGTGGAGGCGGGACATTTTGAAAGTTGCTACTGTTACTGTTGGTGTAGTGTTCGTAACATCTGTGTAATCATTCATAGATGTGATTACATCCTACTGACATTGTTCTATCAATCACAGTGCATGTTATCACAAAACAAGCACTCCTAAAAGTTTGTACATCTTGAAATTAACTATTGTGGATTGTCCATCAATTATTTCAACATAGCACTGAATGAAGAAAGAGGTTTTAATTATTGTTTCCACAAATGCTTTTTCCTCCAGCAGCAAAACTCTGCAAACAGGGAAGCTTTCCGCAAGACGTGGACCCCAAAGTACACGCTACGTAGCCATTTTGATGGTGTTCGCTCTTTGGCTTTCCACCCTGAGGACACTGTCCTCATCACTGGATCAGAAGATCATACTCTCAAGTTATGGAACCTTCAGAAGACTGTCCCAGCCAAGAAGTAAGTTGGCTTTCAAAAACAGTATCTTTCTCTGTAACTAATATATAAGCGCTATTCTTCCATATTCTAGATTCCCACATGTCGTACACAACTATGTTGAACAGTATCTCACAGGTATAAACCAAGCGTAAACACACAAACAGTGGATCGTTCTGATAAGGGATGAATAATGCATAATTAAAGCCCTGACAGTCAAGTACATCAACTGGAAATAAATTGTCCTTGAGGCAGTCTAAGGGATGGGAGATGTTTTAATTGGTAGAAGAGCTATTTAGTGTTTGTTGAATAGGAAATAGTATGTCCAAAAACCAGAAATATCTTTGTTTATGGCTGTTAGTGGAGCTCCCTGTCACAGTCATCAGGTGAACATTGCACAACTGTAATTGTTGCTCCTGTACCTGTAGATGCTTGGATCAATGATCTGTTAGTTGTATCAACAAGAGACAAAACATTTATAGATTTTAACATTTGGTGACTGTTGTTGTTTACTGTGAAAGACCACTTCACCATCATGACATTGTGGACTGTTCTGTAATAACACTTTAAACTGTGCTTTAATGACTTTGGCCTTTGATACTGCTGTACAATATGAATCAGTCCCTGGTTTCATTTTTTGGGCATTATTGCATTCCTTTTTTGTTTGTAAAAAATAATGTTCTTGTGATTGAAAATGTAAGTTCATGGATGGTCTTACGTCCAAAACAGGAAACCAGATAGAAATCATTCACTGGCGTTGGACGAAAACTTGATTTATGCTTAAATGTGACAATTGATGGATTAGTCAATGCTGCTTCAGGTATTTTCATATACATTGAACAGGATGGTGGATACACTCTTACTATTTGGGTACAATTTGATGGCTCAGGTTCTGGGAAACTACACAAACATGCCAGGAAAATCTCTACAGTATTGATTTTTCACCAGTTTGGACGCCTATCACAAGAGTTGCCAGGCAATTTAGAATTGGGCTCATAATAATGTAATTGTAAGTGAATTATTTTGTGCAGTGATCATAACCAGTGTGGATGTTTCTCACCTAACAGTCTCAACTCTTTTTAATGTTTTGCTTACTTTCTACAGAGCTGTATCATTAGATGTTGAACCAATTTACACCTTTAGGGGTCACATGTAAGTAGAATTATCTCATTTGAGTTATTCTTCTTCCTGAGTTAGGTGTGGGTGATGTAAGTCAAGATATCGTACCGCTTATAACGCATGTAGAGCCCCAGGTCTCACACCTTTTCTGTCATGACACATTTCTACCATCCATTGTCACCCTGCGACTAGTCTATGTAGCGCCTCTGTGACTGCCGCCCCTCAGAGCCTGCCCTCGATAGCCAAGAATTCCTTTCCATCCAATTGGTCTAAAATCTTCTTATG
>VJOZ01020375.1:2023-15949 GCA_009801055.1 Stichopus horrens | reverse complement strand
AATTTGCATATGGCTAATACATTAATCGTATACCTCAAGTCACTTTGATTCGGAAGAGATAACCGGTCGTTTTGATTTGTTAGTCTCAAGTCTCTCCTTGACTTCCGGCAACATCTTCGGCATCAAACTATTGTCCTAAGTGATCATCTTCATGGAAATAAGAGTCGTGAATAAAAGTTAATTGAATGCCAATTAGAAAATGGATGTATCTCACAAAATTAATGGGGGTGCCTTAAGCCGTGCTCATACCCTATAGACTTGGACTATTATCACAAATAAGGACCACAAGAGAATTAGTGTGACTTTAACTTTCAGTTGCTCGTCTTCTTAAATTTTACCGTCGTACCAAAGTATAAGTATAGTTTACCAAACAGGACGGTTATGTATCACGGACATGTCAAGAATGCTTCGCCGACACAGATTAGAATCTCGTCTTCAACGATCAGTCCAATGAAACTACATAGCTTGCGTAGAGACTTCTTAAATTCCAAAACGTTCTTTCCTGCCAAGTTTCGGTTGGCTCCACCGATTGGTACCTCGTAACTCGCATATTAGTAAAAGGTTCGAGTTGATATAGTTAGTATCCCTGATTACTGCAACTATCCTGATGACGGTAGACGGTAATACTAATTAGCCTCATTATTTAAAATTATTTTCAAAATGTCAGAAACTGCAGTACGTGTAAGGAACCGTTATACCTATGGTTAGTATCTTATGGTCACATATTTGCAATAAGTGATTTGAAACAATACCCTAATCTTTATTATACCCTAAGGTGTCTGTCAGATATTCAGAATCGTTTGGTTTAACCATTTACCGTCAACAAATGTCCGATACTCAAAAGGTGTAGCTACGACTATGACTGTGTGCTATGACGTTTGTGAACCAGCTCAATGAACCCCTAATGAGCCAACTTCATACTGAAATGTCAGCTAAATAATCACTTTTAGTATGTTACAAGTGTCTTTCAGGACATTCCAATGTATTACGGAAATGGGTAAAATAAACTGCATTAATTTAGCAATCCAGTAGGCTAATAATATATACTGTCAGTTGATACAAACGAGCCGTCCATGGATCAGAATAGGTGACTTTTTGGGTGATTTTAAGTCCCTTTAAATGAAAAATCATGGCGATTCATTTGCTCAACAAGACGCTTACCTTTGCATTTCTAGGATTACTTACCCTTTGTTTGATTGCACCGCAGGTAATTGAAAACGTTCTTACACCGTTTTTAAAACATAAACGTTTTACAACGTTTAGAGAACGTTTAAAAAATTGTGTTAAGGGGTAGTTGCTGTTGCCTTACATACTACATGTAAAATGAAAACACATTTTGAAGTTTTGACCAAATTATTAAAAAACATTGGAAATAACCATAACATTACTCACATTTTGACTTCCTAACATACAAATTTGATACAATTACGTCACTACTAAACCAATCTCAAATATGTGAATCTGTGAAGGAGGTAGTCATATGATATGTCTTATTATGTCATCCTTTGATTACTATTTCAAGGACGTTGGTAATTCCATATGCCAGGAGGTTTTTACTTTAGACGGCGGCACGATTGCCTCGTTGGCAGCCGAGCCTATTGGGGTCACTTTGCCGATGTGAAAGGCAGATGGCAAGCTATCAAAGTGCAGCACTCCACATGAAAAGTTGTCTCGGCATCATCTGACTTTGTGAGCCATATATGGGCATAGTTAGGAAAATTTGGACATAAGCCTACTATCTCCAAATATAAACTTGGTATATTATTTCGGGAATTCCACAAACTTTCGACGTAAGCGATAAGTCGAAATTCTGAGACAGCAAGTCGGAGGTTTGAGTTAAAAAATCGAGATTCCGAGAGAGTGCCACTCGGACTCTGTAAGATTTTTCGTCTTCCCTCGGTCACCGTATGCAGTGTCTCATTGATCTCTTGTTTTGCTATTTGAAGTTTTGAACATACGTCGCGTTATAGCTAATAGCATAGCAGAAGGTTTGCATCAATCTGGTCAAGTAAGCCTCATGGTTGTATCACCTAGCAGAAATGCCAGCGTAACTATTCACGGAGCATGTAACGTTCCAACAAATCTGTAAATTGTGAGAAAATAATTTGTAAGAAACATCTAAAAAGTATACCAATTGACTCATCAGCTCGCTATGAATTGACTAACGCTGAGAAGTACATGGAACAGGTGTACAGACTGCCATGTAAGTTACCTACCTATGTCAACGCTGTTATCGTAACTGGCTTAACGTTAAGACTAAGTGTAACCAGCTTTTCTGTTACACAGCGAAAGTCTGAACTTGTGTTTATCCAGCAACATACTGTAATTTTTACTTTACGTGTAAAGTTTGATCACGCGTAACGATTCACCAGATAGTGTAGCACTAGCAGGCTACTATTGTAGTACGTTCCCATATTCCCATGTTCGTGCAATGCAGCGTACGCTCCGCGTGTACATGACCAGAGATATCAGAAGTGTAGTGATCCACAACTATTGTCTCTCAAAGTGATCAAGTTAGGGTGAAAGTATGCGTCACTCCAAAGCATGGAGGAGACCCAATTCAGATGCAGCTCTACTGCGCATGCCAAATACATGCTGTGAAAACCTCAGGCTGCTTGGTAATGCTATCGACTTACTGCCCTAAACCTATTGCCTTGGCGTCTCGAAGAAATTCTTTGTCCAAAGTGAAGATCAGTTGCTAATCCTGTAATGTTTATATGTATCTCCTTCTTAACGAGACTTGGAAGTCAAAAAGAAATGTAGCCAGGCTATTTTACTGCGTTATCTACTGTATTTGTAAAAGGGTAAGTAGTCCAAATGACAATGACTGTGACATATATTTTTGAAAATCAAGTGTATTTGTAAGAGACCGATAGAAGATATGCAGACCGATCCAAGATATGTAGTAAAGAGTCCATCTATTTCAAGGTATCTTTTAGAATGACTCATCATCGTGATCAGTCCATGTTGTCGTTAAAAAGCTACTACATAAATTCTTTGACTGTGGCCTTAGCTTGTAGTCCGTTAGTAAGCAGAGCCTCGATCTCGTGGGACATTCTGCGATTGCGCCAAAACTGTTAAATGATACATTCACTTCTAAAACTACCGATTTACTGGATAAGGTAATAAGAGCCCCCTTTTTCTTCATGGGCGTGTTCCCATTTTAAATATTTTTTTTGGGGGGGAGGATTACCACAGATTGCAAAGTAAAATTACCATATTTGTCTTGAGAGAACATTTTTCGCCCACAGCCTAACATATTTAATGTTATCGCAGAAAGGCCTAACATTAAATTGCACAATACATAATGTTTGGCGTTTGAAGTCCTTTTATACTTTTTTAATTTACCTTTTGATGCATCAAAATTTGTGATTGGGAACATGAAGATCTATCCGTCCAAAAATGATGACATACTAACTCCATCATCCCAACTGAATGTTTCAACTCGAACAAGATACAGTACTGTACGAACTGAAAGCAATAAAATATCTGACTCTATGTGGACAGTAGTTTTCCACTGCATTCAACTAGTAGTATGTTCAAGTTGTGAATTGAGGGTTATTTTTCAGTTTTTGCCAGAAAACACGGGGCTTCCTTGCAGTACTTCATGCTGGGTATTAATTTGGATTCTTTGCTATCTGTACAGTAACTGGTGTACGGATATCTCACTGACTCTACAGTAAAGTCTGTGACCTTGAAAAGTCACCAGCTTAGTCGTCAAATAAGTTAAAAGTCCTTTTCTTGGTCATGCCTGTGGGCCATACTGTAAATCACACTCGCCAACTGTAACGATTTCGCCATGACATAAGTCTCACGATTCTGGAAGTGCCTATCCCGACCGTGATGCAAGGTGAGGTGTTTTGGTATTTGTACTTAGGTCAGCGTTTGGTCACAGGTGTATTGGTGGCAAAAAAAGGATTAATTGTATAGAAAACTTCGAATTTAGCCCTTTTTGGGGCACTTTTTTTCGGTCAAGTTTGAAATGTAATTTTCAAGTATTCTTGCAAAAGCCTTGAAGTTTGCCATTTTGTGGAATTCCCAAGTCAGTTAGTATAAAGATGCAATGGACAGAAAGTCCTCCTACAGTGAATAAAGGACAGAAAATCCTTCTACAGTGAAAGTGTGACATCAAGTGTGTGACTCAATACTTCTTTTTGATTTCCTTACAGATCACAAGTAGAATCTATTGAGGTTGCAGTCTTTAGTAGGTAACATTGGATTCCCATCCGGTCGTTTTTTCTCTTTTTTTTGTGAATGGATGGCTTATTTGCTTTGAATGTTCGGTCGGAGGTTGTTCTGTTTCACGGTCAGTTGTGCTTGTGCTGAATATATCTCTATTCACCAATGTATCCAGAACTGGCCTTGTTGCTTCCCTTTGTCTTTCTCATTCAAATGAAACCGAGAGCGAGGCTGGTATGTTTGGGTGTTACTTTCACAACTGCGTCTGTCCTCATGGGTTTTCATGTTGGTCGATTGTCTGTGCAACGTGAAATGGGTGACAAGTGGAGCGAGCAATCCATGCTGAGTCACTCAGCTAAGAAAAGTTTACCGGACATCCCACGTCCCGTCCAGCACCACCACTCACCGAAGGAGGAACCTGACTACCTGCAGGTGGTTGAGCAGTTGGATATAAAGGCCAAACTCATCCGGGAAGCCAATGAAATTCTCTCCAAACGTGAGATGCCAAAAGACCATTTGTCTCAGAGACAGATTCCAAAGGTCGAAGAGGGAAGGAACTTTCCAAGTCCGATAACCTTGAAACCAAGGAATAAGTCTGAAATTCATCACAAGCAGGTAGGGAATTTGTCACACATTTTCTTTCAGGACTCGAGAAACATGTGGGAAGTTGACATACAATAATATGGAGTATTGATGTCTGTATTTTCCTGTTTCCATTAAAATCAATTAACATCCCTCTTGTACTTAAACAAAACAGAATAAAGTATCAGACTTTCATAGTAACCCCCGCTTAGTGAGTTTGACCTGCATTTGAATACCCCAATCAGCTGAACCGCCCCCTTCACCCGTCCTCCTTAAAACCTGGCCTTCAAATCTCTGTAGAGATCCACTTAAAAAAGCATTGTTCACTCCCAACTTAGCACAAAAATGACAGAACACAAAAATTCACCCAGTTACCAAAGTAGAGAAATAACTAAAAAACAATCACAATTTTCAGGTAATGACTCCTTTTTGCATCTCTCTTCAGCCATGTCACATCGCAACTCTCATCATTTGTGTACTTGCGTTGTTTCTCCTTTACTCTACCAGCCTGACATTCCTAAAAACATTCCAAACCAACCTAAGGACAAACTTCATGACCAGCATCTCAATCCGCCTGCCCCTCCACCTGGCAATCAGCAGGATCAGCACCAAGCTGTCGGTCGGTCACAAGAACGTCAGGCAGGAGAGCCAACCCGCAGACAGAATCCACAAGCCCATCAGCAAAGGGTGGAAACTCAAAATGTTGCAAACAAAAACAAACACAAAATACGCTATGGTGGCCAACCAGAACCGGAGCCTCTCAAGACTGTCAGGATCGTACCAGTGGAAGATGTTTTTGGCAGAGAATTCCTACCACATCGAGAATGGTAAAATGCTGTTGATTATCGTATCAGCTAATTTGCACTTTTGATAAACCTTTGGCGAGGACTTTAATTACGAACTAACCCTAGGATGCGTATGTAAATTACGTGTTCTCATTTTGAACCACAGTATAATGTTCACAGTGCATGATAGCTTACGCTTTCTGTAATTGCATTCTTTATGTAATCTTTTATTTTAGGCTTGATCCACTTACATCATTAAGCTCATCATGAGTATGTAGTCCTGCTCTGTCCATAACTTGTTTATCTTTTCTCCGTTCCATCCCCTGATTCTGATCCCTTGCCTCACCTCAAACCTGTGTGGTGTCTAGATGGTGATTTTTTTGCCATGCTTTGGTCATCACTTATCTCTGGAGATGTTTCTTAAAAGCTGATACAACTTTGGGAAGATTTGATCGAAACTGTCAGCCAAAATTTTGCCGAATCATGCTGGGCTCATTAAGTATACATTCTGGTGAAAGCAAAACAAGCAAGCAGACTTTGAGATTGTGTCCAATGACTAGCACTTTGTTCTAATCATCAGGGATCAATCACCAGGGATCGCAAAGTCATCAGGGGTTAGTGTGAAGTTAATTTGAATTGATCCACAACAGATACACAGCATTTTTATGCAGTGCACCTCTTTCAAAGATATTAGAATCAGAATCACAACCAATGTTAGAAAAGATGTTTCAGTTAGAAGCAACATTAAATTGTGGTGCCCCTTTGGATCAAGAGACCTTTAATTTTAGTCAAATTGTTGAATTCGTAAATTGGCTTCCACTCATTTGTCTGTGGTAGATTGGTGAAAAGACAAAGAGCACAGAGAAAAAAATATATTAGTCATTTTTTCTTCTTTAAGTGTTATGAGGGCAAAATGTGATGCAGGAATCTCTGACAAGGGACTCTGATCCACATAACGACCTTATAAAGTTGCTCAACCTCTTTTGCTCCATCAAATCCTATTAGTTTACTGTTTTCTCGCAGCATTCATCTTTCGGTGGTCGTTTGCGGCGACCGGACCGAAGAGACTCTGATCATGCTCAAGTCGTCTGCTGCCTTCACAAAGAGNNACCATAGTCTGCTTTGTTTGCGATGCCTTGTAGATTGCCGCTGCTACACGGGCAGATTGCATTTCGGTGTGTTATGAATAAATGCAGATTTCCCTGTCAGTAAATTCCCTCACTTAACATGTCGCTCCCTTTCTAGACATTTCGTTTAGGACTTAACGATGCCGTCGGCAAAAAGGGTGATTGAAACGGAAGTTTGACTTTGCTGCTTCCTCTACTGGGCATTGTTTACCTTTTGTTGCTGAATTATTGGATTTTAGACTCATTTGAACATCTGGATTTTTTTGGCTTATACCGCATCTGAGGTCTGCTTTTGAGTGGTATACACAGACAAAAGGAAAGGAACACAATGGAAATGTTTTGGTGTGTTGGTACTATTATTGTGGTGTTTATCCCCTCCCCCTCACCACCTTCTATTTGACATTTTTATTATGGATGAGATCATGTCCAACTTTTTGCTTATTTTGTTTCTTGACCTCAGTTGAACAGTTGGCCAGCATCTTTTAAGGAAAGAGTGACAGAATACATTTACCCAATTACTTTCCCTTCTGATGAGAACAAGGCAGAGTGGAAAAACATCTTTAAAATGTGTGCTACTCAGAGGTTATTCCTACCAGTAAGTATTACAGCTCTTTGATTTTAAGACCAGTGTAATATTCTTGTATATCCTTTAAGATCACATCAAATGCCTTGGGCGAATGCATTGTGTTAAATGTCCCAGTACAGACGTGTGTCCCTCCTTCCTTCTGCAGTAGCTGATCTGTTGTAAGAAAGATATTTCCAATAGTTCCTTTGTCTTATGAACATCATCGAGTAACCCATATCGCGATTTGAATTTCTATTATATGTATGTGTTTAAAATCTATGTTGCAAAGAGAGGTTCAAATGCTACTGGAAGAATATTTCATCCTTAAGTTCAGTCTTTCATCAGTTATGACTACTGCTCTCCATGGAAACCACTTTTTCCAGAAATCATTTAAGTGGGAAATTTGTCTTGTCTTTCTCAGCCTGCCTACCAAATTTCGTAAGCTATCATGTTTAAACCGTTTCTTAAAAATAGTCATTTTGGTTTTTTACCTTCCAGGATCTCCTACCAAATCTGGATGCCCTTCTTTACGTAGACACGGATATCCTGTTCATCAGACCTCCGGAGAGGATCTGGCATTTTTTCTCAAAGTTCGACTCCAACCAGCTCGCCGCCCTTGCCCCCGAGCACGAGGTGCCTAGTATTGGCTGGTACAACCGCTTCGCCCGTCACCCGTATTATGGCGAGATGGGGCTCAACTCAGGGGTCATGTTGATGAACCTCACCCGCTTGAGGGATTTTAAATGGACCAATCGTATCATTCCTTTTTACAGGCGGTATAAGTACAAGATAACCTTCGGAGACCAAGACCTCATCAATGTTGTTTTTTACTTCCACCCAGGTGAGTGTACTGTCCTTGTAAATCACACTGTTGTCCATGCTCATCTAGGGAAGGGTGTAAGATCCTCACTCAGACACTGGTCATAATAAAAACCATTGCCAAAAAAACTAGCAATACAAGAATTCCCATGTATTTTCATGAGACAGAATCAGTGATCCCACCTGGTCCAAAATTAGTACCCACGTACCTGACGGCCGTAGTCGGTCGGGGACCTTAAAACACAATTTTCGTTGAAGTTTGAGCTTGTTGTGAAGTGGAAGAGGACCTTTTGGCACACGTACATGTATAACGTTGCTAGTTCTGGCCAGCAATTTCACAACTGGGCCGTCGACCTGGGTAACCAATGCATACACTAGACAGAGAAGGTTTAAAACTTTGAACATTTGCTACATTGGTGATTTTTGAAAGTTTGTATATTTGCACAAAATGTATTCATAATTATTACACATTTCATTGTTACGTTACAATGAGTTATTTCCAAATCGTTCCATACTTCCTGAGGAAGATTAAGAATGCCTTTGAAATAATTGTAAAACCTACAGTCAATCCATTTGACCATAACAAAATGTCACTGTACTTACAGGAAAAGTTGTCAATTAAAGATAAATAAAACATGAACAACACAAACGCATATTGGTGATAAATTATGCAGTAAATACCAGAGCACTTGGCAAAAAACATTGCAATGTTGGCATTTGCAGGTATGACATATTACTTAAAGCAGCATTTTCCGCGACATCTATTTCAGACTGTAAGCAAGATGTCAACCATCAAATCCGTGTCGAAAGCTTATTTTCCTCTCCTATGTAGACAAGATTTTCGAATACCCTTGTGAGTGGAACTACAGATCGGATCACTGCATGTACGGAAGTAATTGTGAAAGGATAGAAACGGAAGGGATCTCTGTGATCCACGGCAGCAGAGGGATATACCACAATGAAGAACAGCTTCCCTTCAGGTCAATTTATGAAACTTTTAGGGATGTGAGTGATTTTATTTTCAATTAAAAAAGTATATACTTTTTTTAAAGTGTGGTTTTTATGTTAACTTCCTTAGAAACTAGTAGTGTTTTTGAGTCATATTCATTAAAAACAGCTGGATTATCACAGTAATTAATATGTAGTTCACTAAATGTACATAAGGTATAGAAATGATCAGTTTGATCAGTGATGTGCATTTGTACATCTCTTTTTCAGTATCAACTAGGAGCTGCAATAGCGGCAAGACTCATTGAACCCTTGAAGGAGAGATGGGCAGACCCCAACCTCATCAACATGAACTGCACGAAAGCGCTTAGAAAACCGATCCTGTCGACACTCGCTAGGTACACCTGGGTTTATTCACCTGTTACTGTCTTGCCATAAATGTGAAACTAATATGTTTGTAATATGCCTCAAAACTGTCTGCAAGTGTTGCGTTGACGATTGTGCTTAATGGTCTAATTTATGTTTACATTCCTTTGCAGTATTTCTTTGGAAGAAACATTGTAATACAAGCAGGTGCACTATTGTCCATACTGCAGATCAAGTATAATGCTGACAGAGTGAAGGACGACGGTTGCCACGGTGATACCCTTTTGTTGTTTTGATGCTTTCAGTGATCAGTGAAGTACCGTATCTACAATACAATGTGAGGATGACAAATATTTAACGGAATTTCTACTCCCTTTGTGATAGTTCCATATTTGTAACTTTATTGCTCTTGTTGTTGTTGTTTATGGAGTATACCTCTCATTTATATTTCGTATATACTGTATTTATATATTAGCTAATTTAACCAACACAAATGATAATTTCAGCATTATATTTATAATAGACTCTGCTGTCGTTTGTTTTTCCTTTGTAGTGGCTACAGTCATTCATGTCATGCCGTTTTTTTTTAATGTTGTTTTTAAGTTTAGTTGCGAAATGGTCATCTCTTTCAGATCTTCCGAGACCACCAATGCGTAGTCTGCATTTGGTGATTAAGTCCTTTGTCTGTTAATATTTTGTTAAGATTTTTTGAGGGGGGGAACATATTCGTGGTTTAAGTTTTTCCAAACTTTTTGAGAGGTTCACAATTTGGACGACCAATTATATGATTTAGGAAAATTCGTGAAAAATTCAGTTAGATCATTAGGCAAAAAGACAAAAAAAAAAGAGAAAAGAATAGTAGGCCTACAGTGCTTCGTATGATTTTATCATGTGACCCACTGTACAGTTTTGTGATCATTTTCTAATCCGTTGCAATTCTGAGTGTGCAGTTACTCCATATATGCAAGACCGTGATAAAGTTGTATGTACTTCACTCTATATGTTAGTCATGTGCAGCTTCTATAGTAAGTAGGTCCTCACATTTTTTCATTATTCTGTTAAACATCATTTTCTTTTGTACAGAGATGTATGGTAGGCCTATGCACTGTAGATATAAAAGTATAATAATATATTTCGTTGATTTAGCCTAAATTTAGTATACATGTGTTCTTTCATCTGTAAAGTAGTTATGACATTCTGTTAGGAGAAATATATGTGTAATACAGGGGGAGAATAAGAGGTTGTAACCTGTGCAAGCTTTAAGTTATACTGTAGCGTACCGCTCATGCACAACTGACCAGGCTACATATTTCTGTACGTGACATTATGCTCCCCCTCTAGGGTTAGGTAGAGCAAAATCTGACCACAACTTTTCTGTTTTGTACGCACAATGTCACCTTTATTTGTCCTGTGTGCACTCAAGCAAGGAGTAAGTAAAGTAAGGATTACTTATTACTGAGTAGATACAGGTAGAAGCAGAGTGTTAATGACAAAGAAGGAACCACAGAATGTTGAGGTCACTGACCATAACTAATTAAACTTTCCTGACTTGTGCCTACCAGGTCGGGGAAGATGGTCTATATAGGCATTTAAATAGCATCTACGCGACTGTACTTTATTGTGCTCGAATGCACGCCAGTGCATTAGTGTACGTTCCACAGCACATCGTGCCTGGAGATACGAGTACGCAGTTGGGTATACAAGTTGTGGAAGTTCCAGAGAGGATTTTACGCCCCCACACCCGTAGAGGTTATTATCAGCTTCTCTGTGGGGCATAACAAACGAGGCACTCACTGGAAGGCAATGAATAGCTGGGTCTTTACTTGTGTGCCATCAGCAGTGATTTAAAGCAACGCGCAAGGAATAACATGGCTACCTGTGTTTTATAATTGCATGTTTCCATGATTAGTCCAATTTGAAAAACAAGTAAAAGGTGTTTTAGCTGCTTGCGTGTGTAATGGGAAATGTGCTACTAGCAAACGGATGTACCTGAACTGTACGTGATTGTAATCCAAACATCATGAACAATTCACAGGAACTTAAAAGAAACAATCTACAATCTACCTACTTGTATACAGTAGGACTACCTCTATCCATGTGCAGCTTATCTGCATCAACCCACAAGTTTGGGTGCACATGACCGAAAATCTTTGAACTTTGATACAAACAACCTTTTCATGTATTGGAGGTATTCTAATGGTTATTAACAATGCATGAGAATTTGAGCTGACAAAGGGCTTTTCGGTCTGAAGCGTTCTTGAAAAGAATTAGGTCAAACAGAATAAAAAGTCATAGAGAGTGTCCTTGTTTTCAGCAGGTGGAATTTTCTTTCAGTCATAACAGGAACCAGCCTACAGTATTTTATAGGCAAATATTCCTTTACTAATGGAAATCTGTAACATTACAGACATATTGGCACAAAATGCCATACAGGTAGTGAAGTATTCCCACTAAAGTAACAAATTTCCTGAATTAGTTAGGTGTTGTTTCATGTATGGGAGGTAGTTAAACTTCCAAACCGGTGTTGGTATTAAAGGCTTTCAAACAACAGAACAGCAATCACACATTTGTCTCAAGTAAGATCAGAGGTTTATTTGATGAAAGGCTGAAAAAAAACATGAATAAGTTACAGGTTTTTCTACCGAAACTAAGCAAAAAAAGTGTTGAGTGTCACTGTGTTAAACTACTTATGTTGGCAATATGAATTGCATGAATAGCATGCCCTCTGTATGCAGATTAAGTCGAAATCCAAGAGATAGTTCGTGTAATATTTGTGTTAGGAATGCAATCAGACGTGGTACATGAGTAAGACACATTCGTTGGGCGGCTTGGGGGTTGCAGGGTCCGATCCTGCATCAAACACTTTTGTCCCTAATACAGTTATTAGCAAATTTGTTTCAAACTTGAATGGTGTCTTTGGGCTTTTGTAGATAAAACTGAAATAAAAAAGTAAACCCCAGCCAACGTGTTATGTCAGAGGGTTTGTTGATGATTTTGCAGCTGTGAAAAATCTTGTGTCTTAGCATCAAATTCCTGTCAATAGTATTAGTAGCCACTTCCAAACAATTCGATTCTGGTTCTATGTTCAGCTAAACTATTTAATGCAACAAATTGAATGGAATATTGTCCATTATATTGTGATTGAATACAGTCGTCTACAGGAAAAGCATTATATTAAAATCATGAACATCAGGAAATCAAAAGTAATCAAATTTCTGATGATGATGTAGAAGATTCTAAATTAAGAAACTTGTGGCAATTTTGTATCAAACTTGTATCCAAATCAGACTGCCATCGATTTCCAGTATCCTACAGTAGCATGTCTTTTTGGATAATATTTCAAAACTGTGGTGAATCAAGGTGGAATACGTCCATAGTTTCATTGATGAATGTGATCAAACATCATGTGAAATCATGTTCATATTGATAACCAAGATGTTGCCATTGTGGTTAAAACTGGTATGGGAAGTCATGTACAGTATGTCACTCTGCTGCCATGTGATTGAAACTAGATCAAATCATGTGCACGGACCAAGATGGCGAGTGAAATAATCCCCTAAAATATGTCATATTTCTAGCTATGACACAGGCAGATACCAGAAAAATATATGCTATAAGCAACATGTCACTCACGATGAATTGGTCCTCTTAAAATAATCAGAAAGTATTCTTGACTTCTCAGTCACATATACCTATTAATAAGCAGTCATTGATCAACACCTTTTCTTTGTCTATGGACAACTCAAGTAACGTTCTCTGCCATGATGTCAAACAACTCGCGAAAACTAGACGTCTGACAAATAATCAATCAAGTCGTTTGTTGTGTGACTGGAATAAAATCAACCAGTAAAAATGACCACTGTAAGACAATGATTTTTGTAACAAGATTCTCCAAACCTTTTTAATCTTAATTTGGATTTCTAATGAATGGCTCCGATCATCATATTGCATAATTTTGGTTTTAGGCCGTTAATTTTTTTTTTTTTACTTTTAAGAGAGAGAGTGGGGCTGTCGTGAGAGTAGGATAATGCTCTAAGGGGCTGAAAACATGAAACTATAGTATCGCATTAACAGGGTAAGACATGTAATTACTTTCATTACTAAATTTGTAATTTCAAATAATTTACTTCGCTTCGCTGATTTTATTATCTATGGTACTCAAACTTCAGGGAGGAGTTTGCATTTTTATATCAATAGACACAACTTTTTTACCATTCTTCTTTCAATCAGTTCTGCATTTTGGTAGTTTTGTTGAATCCTTTTCTTCTTATGTAAGAGATCAGATTGCATATTTCTTTCTTTTTCTTTGTCGTTTGTTTCTATTTTCTTTAAGGTTAAATCCACATTCTTAGAAATAGTCTTGTAAGGCTAGAAATGTGTGTGAATTCATAAAAAATGAAGGTTTGGTATTTGTTAAATTATGTTGTTTCTTTTATTGATTCCTTGCCGAAGGCGGAAGGAATCCATGCAATGGTTATGCTGCGTGGTTGTGTGCCCTTGTTTTTGTTGGAATCGAGGACCAAAACAATATATTTTAGGTCCTCTGTAGAAAATT
>VJOZ01020344.1:0-16060 GCA_009801055.1 Stichopus horrens | reverse complement strand
GTCGATCAGTACTTTGGGTCGATCAATGCATTTCAAACTCCAGTAAGGCCGTATGGACGCAAAGGAATTCCACAGTATGCACCGCCTATATCACATTTACTTCAAACAACATCAAAAACAAGTATTTGCCGTGTTATTTCTCATTTCTATGGAAAAAAAATTTACACACAGTCAAATTTTTAAGTTTAAGCAATGTTGCTATCATGTTTCAAATCGTACCAAAATATCGACAAGAAAGTCTTCGGTAAAACTCTAATTCGACAGTTGGATAGAGGAGACAATATTTTTATCGTTTTTTTCACAGTATGTATTTATTTGATACTAAGCAGTATTTTGATAGATCTTATTCTTACGTAATCGACTCAAAGTTTTATCATAAGTCTTGTGTTAGGCCTATGTTCGTTAAATTCAAGACCTATTTCCAAGTAATTACTCAATTTTAGCACAAGTAGAGGTATTAGAATGATAAGGGCAAATTTATGAATACTTCTGTCAAGAAGAATACATTATAATTATGTTTTCATATTTTTAGGATTCAAATGTTTGTTCGGTGATCGACTCATAGTGCTGCCATGCTTTGTCACACTATCATTGGTATACATCGGTTAAAACTTCGGTTAAAATCGTAAAACTTCGGATAGCATCGTCCTACATCGTCGGTGGTATGAAAACACTACTAGATACCTTGTTTATGGTCATCTTTGTTAAGGATCCTCACAACAAATTCGTGACCGAGGCTTTCAGAAGTACAATTCAAACTTCGGATGTAAATGGGGTTGACATAGGTTACTGTATGGGGATGTCGGAGGGAAAATGTTGGTCGACATACACAGCGAAGGTAGAGCACACTATAATGAGGCTATTGTTGAAAAATGTATTTTGATGTCGTTTATCACATTTGGGGGAAGAAAATATCGATTGCTTGGTGACACTTAATCGGGGTGTAAGTAGAAGCCTTTGACGGTTTGATTCAAAGAATGTAAATACCAAATGCAGACAGAGAGAGGTTTTATGGCATTAATATTTGCTTACTCATCTATTTGAGAATTTGGCTTTATTTGTTAGCTACAGTTGAATATGAAATGTGTTTTGATTTTCAATGCCAAGTTAACTGAATTTTGGGTGGGGTGCCCAGACTAAGGGAAATTCCCATGGTTAAACGTGAAAATGTTTAACCCCTAAAAATGGGAAACAAATGTTTGTTCCATTTGGAGCTTTTTACAAAAGTTTTGGCTGTGGCTGTGACTGCAAGTGGCTGTGACTGTGAGTGGCAAGCGGCTGTGACTGCAAGTGACTGGTAATATATGCAGCAACCGCTACCAATTAGAATTGGGTTGGGAGTGAACTTACTATTTGGCATCTTATACAGGAAAGGATACGTTTTTTCTACGAAAATTACATGAAAGGAAATTGATAACAATGCACCTTGGAACATCTTTTAACCTTTAAGAAATCATACAAATATTTTTACCTCAAAGAATTTGGATAAAAAATATGAAGTCACAGCTTCACTTTCCTTTTTGTTGTTTTATCGTCGTATATTTAATGTAGCTCAAAAAGGGCACGATAGTGTTTATGTCAATACAGGCTCTGATATAGTAATTTTGTATATAGCTTTATTAAATACTAACAATAAACTAACGTAGAACTGAATAATATTTAACATTTATGGGAAGTAACTACAAAAGGAGAGAGTTATGTATGGGAATTTATATCTTGTTTTTTGGAAAACTGAAAAGATTTAAAACCTTTTGGGTTTTGCACCTGTAAGTGCAACTTGCAGGAAAGCTAGGTCAGTCTGATGAAATTACACTGATGGATTCTTTCACAAGGGAATAAATATCATACAAACAGAGTCTGTTTAAACTGCTGTATAATCAAAACACGAACACTTGGCAAGTGTTCTAACCTTGTCAATTTGCTTCCAAAGAGTTTATTTGAGTGTTCCAAGATAACATTTGATGGATATGTTTTGTACGGTAACATGATTGTATGTTCTACTCATTGAGAATCATACATATGGTAAGAGTCTATCCTTGAGTCTAATTGCTTATTGCTTCATAATATGAACAAAAATGTGTTTTCTGCAACCAGGGTTGAATGCAAGGACTGTAAAGTTCCTATGTTTGTGATATTGGGTGTGGAAATTTGACAAACCTTTTACAAGTATTCAAACTTGTTAAGACGGAGATCAACATTACCTGTTCAGAACACACTAATCTGACATATTCACAGGAAAACAGAATGAGAGCTACTATTTTACAGAGAGAAGGCCCACAGTGATATACAGTTTCTGTGTACCATCCAGGGTTGTTTGTTTGTTTGTCATCATGCTGTAACAAAGATGAAGGGCTTGCACATATATCAGTCCAAAAATAAGTCCATAAATGCTTGCTTTAGCCCATTGTCTTCTGGTAAGACCTGGATCACTACTTACACAAAATAAAATGGCTGAAAAGACAAAAGTTTATTCAATTTTTGTTGTTTTATTTTGTCTCTTCTTTTATGAACAAATGCCAGAGATTTTGTAAGCAAATATTAGCATGGATGTTAATTCTCCGAGGCATAGTTTGTCGACCGCTCGTGCTCCCCGGCCCTTCAATTATCATCATTCTTTGTCCTTGATCTTCTTGGTACCCCTCAGTCGCCCAGTTCTCCTGGCAGCGATCAGACCGACCTGTGGTAAGAACAAAATCACGACGTGAAAACCATGTTTTGCATGATACAGTATGACATAATAACAAGGTCACACGCAGCGTACTCTTTTGAAGGCCTATTGTATGTCATACCATGCCAAGATTGGCTGGCATGGAGCAAGGCAAAAATGAAATGTCTAGCACCTCAACAAGCATGTCTAAAATTTATCCTGATAGTAAAACCAGAAAACAAAACTAAGGAACTTCATTGAAGTATACAGGGGCAGGTTATGCCATCCAAACTTGAGTCTTAAAGATTTGAGGGAATTTTTGCTCTTTGTACCACACCATGATTGTGTACTATAGCACACAGCAGTGTCACCTGATGCAAAAAACTTCGATTAGGTTTGGAAAACCTTCCTAAATTTCCTGCAAATATGGCTGACATTTGGGTAGGGGTGAAACCCTTTGTGGGGGTCCAGGCTAAGCTCATGGACTGAAAAATCGTACGTTTGAAAAATCAATCACAAAAGCTCAACGTTGGGCT
This sequence comes from Stichopus horrens, assembly GCA_009801055.1. Lineage (NCBI taxonomy): Eukaryota > Metazoa > Echinodermata > Holothuroidea > Aspidochirotida > Stichopodidae > Stichopus > Stichopus horrens. The sequence continues at coordinate 12,877 of VJOZ01020344.1, read as the reverse complement.
GTTTGCGTTGTTTCAATATATGATGCCTTTTTAAGGTGAAGGCTAAGTTTCTTTTCCAAACGCCAGAAATGAGTGAAACTTGAGTCTGATATTACACTATATGCAATAGGCCTAGAATAAATGTCTGAGTCGTGGCATTCTTTACTAAAACACCAGGTATCAGTCCCGTGGCACATGAAACGAAACTTTCGTGTGGGAACATTGCACAGAATCATACACCACACTATACACTGTCAACTACAAGATGTACTACTTGTGAGATCTGGGCATTTGACTTAAAAATCCTTGCATGTTTCCAGGTAAAGATTTTAACTGCAAAAATGCCAACACCTGTCCCAAAATCGTAACGTCTATATCTTACATCAAATACATCATTTCATCTTTGTGTAAGACTGTAAAAGTAAAGAAGGGACAAAGTTTAAACACTTCTGCGTGGGCTCTGTTTGCTCTGCTATGTATATTGTGTATACATACATATGAAAGCACCTCTGTTCTCATTAATTGCACAGAGAATCTGTCCTGCTAAGTTCAGAAAAAAGTTACTAAAACAGACTAAGATGAAACTGTGCACGAACACTGTGTGAATCATCTCTGGGGAATGAGGTTCATAGGGTATGTAGGGCGGCTGAAGTGTGCCTAAAAGTAAACTGGTGATAATTTCTGGTAACTTGCGTGGTCGTTGTGGATATACTGGACATCGGGTTTAGGCATAGAGGCAACCTGCGCCATTTGCCTACGTGAGTATTGTACTGCAAGCAATAACGATCAACAGAGCTTCTTTTCAATATTTTTCCCAACATTTTCAATCATTTGTTTTGTTTCTCTGAAGATTTCCAGGTTCCCTTTATTGTTTGTTAAAAAAAAAAAGGGAGGCCAGATATGCAGTATTTCCGGCGTCGATTTTGCATGAACCAGGTTCGGAAGGTTCACAAGGGTTTCCATCCCTGACTTGGGTCTAGGGAACCCCTGGTGGGCATCCAAATGCTCCTCTAGAAACAACATTTAGGTGCCCTAAGCCCTGTAACGTGCCCCTGTTTCAGTACAACTGTAAGATTAACACCACAGTTCAACATCCTGACTTACGCCATGTGGTTAATCCGAGTTACTGATACAATGAACCAATCCACCAAAGGTAATTTAGAGCTTAAGATCAAAGGGTGGTTATCTTAGTTGGAAAGTTCCCAAAAGACACTACACAAGATGAAACGACGAACGTACCTTGCGACCTGCTGATGCGTCTCTGCGAACTGTAGAGGGTGACCCAATATGTTGATGGTTACCACCACCGTGGGGATGGTCAACGGGGTTCATAGCCACACCACGTACTCTTGGCCAGCTGTTACGTTTGACCTTGTACTTGTAGTAGGCACGTCCTGCTTTCAGCAGAGGCTTGTCTATCCTTCCGCCACCGGCTACAATACCTGAGGAGGACAGGAAAAGTACCAAATAATACAGTAGCAGGCCTCCCAGCATGGTCAGAAAAAATGATGCATAAATTTATGCTCATTTATGCCACTGATTGTTTATTTTTATGGCAATTTTATGCCATTTATGCAGCTGCTGTGAAAATATGTTCTTGAGAACAACCCCTGGTGAGACACAGGATATTCATTAATCATTAATTAGTGAATAAATTTACAACATATATGCCACTATGTAACTGAGAAGTAATAGAAAACAGAAATTCAAGTGCCATACATCCATGAAAGACATACCAGGTGCATGTCCAAGTTTTTAACAATGGGAGGGTTCTGGTTGACGACATTGTGCAAGCAAGACTAAACAGAACACCGTCAGTTGGCACAGAGCAAACTCCAAAGATGTCCAGAGGCAGCTCTTCCTGCCATGTCCTTAGTTCCTAATTCCCTTGTTCGTTCATATGACACAACCAATAACTGAATTAACACATGAGTTAGTAAGCTTGGAAGAAACAGAGGTGAAGTACCTGTTAGTTCACAGCCTACAGTACGACACTCGCGGGGATCAGTATCATTACGGGGCCTTCTGCACCTTTCTTGAAACTAGTATCAAATTAGGTTTACATTTACACTGGAATTACCAGCTTAATGAGCCTACTGTAACATAACTGCAACACATTATTAAATATTAACTTTGGCCAAATACATACTTTAATGGCTTTGAGAAAACTACTTAAAATATGTCCTATTTGTTTACAGTATTTAACTGGATAGGTTAGTAACAACTTACAAGAAAAGGGAGTCTCTGAGAAAATTGCCAACAGGGTCATCTTAAAGAATGAAACATGTAACAGATCATCCACTACCCCCCCTTAGCTGGAGTCCAACAATGAGGGCATGTACCATATAAGCAATGATTATGAGTATTTAAATGCATACAAAGGACTGTTACAAGGCAGATTATAAATGACCCTGTGCTTTTATACTTCAAGTTTTTCAAACTGAAGAATAGTCTACAGACGAGGATGATCATACAAGTCCCCTGTTCCCTCTAAATTTGTTCAAAATATACTGTTCTTTGGACTCATTATGTGTGTAAAAAAAATTGACATAATTTTTCCACACTATTGCTGTGAATTCCTTTGGATCATGTTATTACTAGTAACGTTTTTCTATTACTAACAGTTGGAAAATCAGAATATTTGGCTTTTTATTGGATTGGAAAAGTTCAGAAATTGTGACAGTTGGCAAGTGTGCAGTTTGGTGGATCTTTCCTATCCTAATGCACCTACATAGTTCACACTAAAGAAGAAGCCTAATGTTATGGTCTGTGGTTTATTGAAGCTCAAACAAAGAATGCTGCCATGTTTAACTCCTACACAGAGAATGCGAAGATGTTTTTTACAGTTGCCATTGTCATACTTCTAACCAAAGAATGCTTCCATGGTATACTTCTAGTACATAAACTTTTAACTGCAATTACAACGCAGTCAAAACAAGGCGCCCTACCAAATGCAATGGTTTTTAAAATGTACTTTCACTCCACGTTATAACTTCATTTTCATACCCTGAGCCATACTAGCCTGTATGGAATCAAGTACTGTTGTGCTATTTCCACACTCAGCAGTGCTGCACTATGAGCAGCCATTAACTCCATCATAGGATATGCCTCTCAGCTGACTACATTGTCTCTGGTGAGCAGGGTGAGTGCTGCACATACATGTCCATTTGTCTGACGCATGAGCTCATGCCTAAGCCACTCAGTTCGTTCAATAGCTCACTTAGTCGAGCCTTTACTTGAAAGCTCAACATTAATTTGGAACTTTACCTTAGTATGATCTACAAAGGCACTCAGATGAACTGCAAAAACTTCCAAGCCTTCGTCAAATTGCCTGATCTTGTTCTGGTTAAAGCAGCATTCAAGTTTTGAAATGGTTAAATTTAGTTTCAATGATCAACATTGATTTGATACTGTAAGTGAACACCATATTTGTCACTCAGCCAAGAGTACATAATACATATTTTTCTAAGGCTTCATTCTCACAAAAATATCCCTCTAATTCGGTTGTTAAGACTGACAGGCTACCTTCTCTGTGATAAACAATGTGTCATGCTGAAACACCAACAACCCCTCTGATGACCTTTGACCTACATTTCCTACACTTGCAACATTCCAGTGCAAGTCACAGTTATCGACTTGATGCTAACTTCACATCTTGGGAATATTAAAAATTTAACAAGATTTAATGTTAGGCAAAATGAAAACCTACTCAACAAATAGGTAAATTTGGGTGGACAACATGTGAGCAGTAAAGCTGTTCCTGGACAAAGCAAAATTTTGCAACTTAAAGTACCTCAAACATATTGAGATTACGCTCTACACTTAAATCTCATCCAAGCTTTGACTTGAAATTGTCAAGATACTGAGATGTTCTTACGTGGCATCTCTACATGCTGCATGTTATCTTATGGCCAGCACATTTTACCAAATTAAGTGAAATAATAACAGCAACATGGAAGTAACATCGTAGTACTCACCGACCATGGCTCTGTTTGTAGATGAAATCACTTTCTTTGCACCAGAGGGCATCTTCACTCTGCTCTTGCCCGTGTCCCTGTTATGAGATATCACGGTGGCGTAGTTGCCGGAGCATTTGGCCAGCTTGCCGCGGTCACCGGTTTTCTCTTCCACTGAGCAGATGATGGTTCCCTCTGGCATCTGACCGATCGGGAGGACATTGCCGATAGTGAGGGTGGCTACATTAGAGTAAAAAACATGACATATTAAATAAGAAACAAGCACAGTATTTGTGTTCCATATGATTTACAAATACAGTAACTATAACTCATTCCATGATAACTTTGCACTGTTACTGTGGGTGATCTAAAAGATGCAGTGAACACTTTAGTGATAATCTTGTGTTTTGGTTAGACATACCATATTGTCAGCGTGCAGAGTAACAAATCAAACATACCTAAGGGTGCAACAAATTTTACAAATGCATAACCCTGAATCCACGATGCAAACTTCGCCCAGAGATGCAAACTCTTCCCACTGCAGTGTAACTTTTTTACAGTTTACAATCACATCTTTAGACCATGATTTAAAGAATTGTTTCCTTTGGCCTGAGAATGCTTTAACCCTTAAATATACAATACATGTGATAAGGCAAACCAGTAAACTTCTGACGTTTTTTCTCTTTTAACTTCATAATCATGCTCAATTACGGAATCTGCTTCATCTTACAAAAGTAATGAAATTAAACACACTGACAGAGTGGTACAAGAGAGTGCGCTATTCATGTGGGCTGCAACATGTTTGTACATATACGACTTCATCATAGCCACAGTTTTCTTTCTTGTAAGGACTTGCTGATGGAAATATGAAACGTTGTGACTTGCTTTGGTGGGTATCTCACAGGAACTTGTACTTCATTCTTTAAGTTTGATAAGTTTATATTGGCCTCTTAACTCCAGAGAACATTGCATATTTTGGCAATTTGTCAATTTTTGGGGGTCAAGTGTGGAGTAAGTCAGCTGGTTCACAGGGCATTGTTCTCTTTTCAAATGGGAATGGGATGCATCAACGTACAGACACCAACCAAGGGCCCGAAGAACTTGCACATGTTGCTGTTACCTGTCAACAAGGAGTCTATGCTACAATGTATTCTGCTAAACTCTAATGCTTGGAAACATGGCACTATTATAATTTGTAACGCGTCACAAGTACTGAATTATAGACACAATTATTCCTGAGTTGTCATGCATGTGTGTACAAAAGTTCTGCTTGTTTTTAATTTCCACTGAATCTTCAGCGAAACTACTGGAATCCCACCCAGTTCAAACTACAAGATCTAAAAAGCAAATTCCCTCACATCTAAAGGGAAATCCAATATATACCTCCAACATATAGGAACAGTTTAAAGTTTCATAATAAACAGCTGTAATCGTGACTGAAATAAAGACAACCTGCTGCAAAAACCTGGTTACCAACAATCCGGACTCAAGTTGTGCTTCCTGCATGACATGAAACAGCAGACCATTTACTGTCAATTTGATGTATGTTCCAAGCCATTCTGGTTTCACAGATACTCTCAGTTCTTGATGTTACATGATCAGACTGACCTCTTTTCCCGCAGTAAATGAACTGTCCGGAGTACATCCCTTCGGCGGCTATCATCAGCTCCTTGACCTTCTTGTACCTGTAGGGGTCACGGAAGACCACCTGGGCTAGTGGGGCACCTCTTCCAGGGTCATGAATGATGTCCTATTAGTAACAAGATAATTCCATAGGTAAGAACTGATGGCCTTTGTTTCCCCCTTTTTTTTGTAAGTCTGTTTACATAAAGGATGTGCTGTAAATGAACACTAAGAGACACATTTACTGTATAAATTAACTCATCAAATCAAGTCAACAAAATGCACACACTTACCTGGACATATACTGTACAATTTCTAGTGACAATTCTGGAGACAACTTATGAAAACTGATGCAGTCACAGTCCTAATATCATTTTATCTACAACGCTCATCTAAGCTACTGTGAGCCACCCTGGTGTTTCACGTAAAACATTGAACGCAAATCACAGTATCTACGATCAAAACCTGATTGGCTGAGCTGGTTTGTGTCAGGGTGAGTGAAAACTGTTTGATTTTAATTTGATTTTAATTTGTTCTAAATAATCTGTACACAAGAAAGAGGAAAGTTTGCTTCCCCCATGTACTGTAGACTCCTGCATAAATCTGAAAATGATTCAAGGTTGTAGAGACAAACACTTAAATGAAGGTTGTATGACATGAAAATGACACTGAGGAGTATTAGGTTTACTAATCCTTGGACATGATGAAAAAAGCCACAAATTCCATCCAAATAAATCAAATACTGACAATTTACAGGCAGATTTCTCTTTATACCTGGATCATGAATAAACATGGCATAGTGTACAAATTTGTGATGTTGAAAGAGGGATTAGCATGACATATCTTATGTTATACTTTGTATACTTGACTTATATGTCAAGGACAAATTTAGTCTGTATTTTCTTCCCTATAAATATTGATGTAAGCCAAAATGTACATCAAATGGCGAGTAATTAAGAGAATATATAGACCTAGCAAAAGAAATACTGTCAATTTGTAACACTCCACATTATGACAGTTTGCATTTTCATTAAAAACCGTACATCAAAAACGGTAATACATACCAACAAATTTTACTCAGGGTTCCACTGTGACATATAAAGCTGGCTCTTTTCTACATATGTCACACAACCTTCTTTACTGCAACAAATATTAGTAATAAATGTATGGGAAACATCTTATACTTACTTTTACCACACCCTTGATGTAACCTTTCCTCTCAGCAAAGTCAAGAGACCTTAGTTTTGCTGGTCCCTTCCTATGGTGACAATGAGATCTGAAGACGCTTCCACGCCCCTTACGTTGACCTCGGATCACACGACCCATGATTGCACTGTGAGATCAGAAACAATAGACTTTGTATGAAGAGATGTAAATTAAAGTACTTGATCATTGCAATAAAGACTAGGCCATAAATGCGAACCACTATGCAGTATGTCTTAAGTCACTAAACACAAAAAGAAATGTATACATATTAAACAACCCCAGATACTTTAAGGGAAAATGCAGTCATACCAAAGTAAATTAATAGACCCCTTATGCTAATTCACAGATGGCTCTTTTACATGTGATATCATTGTTGTTTAATTGCTTAATTTTGCTGCATAACACCTTCCTTCTTCAGTACTGATATTCAGCAACATCATGAAAAATACTTATGAGAGAAATGAGAAGAGAATTGCAAGATTTTGATGATTTGATTTAGTCTAGTTTTGCAACTGCATGCTGGTAACCTTAATGGCCTATCTCTTATCTTCAAGTGTTGTACATATGACAATCTGAAAGGCTCTCATGGTCACATGCTGAACTTTTTTTTTTAAAATTGTTTAGCAGTTGACTGTTCCAAATAGGATGAATCACTGGATATTTACACTGGATAACTTCCTTTCATTCACTTCCTAACACATTTGACATCTCCAATACCTAGTGCTTCAGAGGAGTCATTAGGCTACTGCAGAAAGGGAAGAGAACTGTCTGTACCAGCCCTCACGAGTATGAAAAGTTGCTAGGGCAATAAAAATGCTGATGTAAAATGGCTTTGCCTCCGCAAAAGTTTATTTTACAACGGCATTTTGAAGAATGATTATTTTTACATGTACACTGTCATCAAATGTCAGGGAAATATCCATTTTAAACGCTGTCATAGACTAACTGCTACACTGTTATACATGGTGAACTATTCTCCAAACATTTTTAATTTTAATGCTCAAACTTATAACATAAAAGATGCCATCTTGTTACTGATGACCCAATAAAAGCATAGCAGTATATTATATAAAACATTTTCAAAGCAGTTTGGATCAAAATTCATTTGAAAACCATAGATTGAATCTGTTCCTCTACTACAAGGCACTGCAGTTAGTAACATGTGTTGGCTAAGCTCTATATCAGTGTATACTGTTAGGCAACAACAAAACTCCTGAGTCACTCTGGAAGAGAATAACTTGAAGGAAGACAACTACCGATTAAAATTTGTGAAAATATTGCGGACTGTAAGTTTGGGGTTTTTTGCACATGCTTTGTAAATGTTTTTGGCATTCTTCACCAACTGCCGTATTTTTTTATACTTTCGACCTTCCATCCTTCTTTTCTGATCAGGTGACAGAAGCTACAGTACAAAGTGTAAACAGACAGCAAATAGAACTTGTGAGATCCAAAGACTGACATCTCTTACTTTAGGGAGTCTAAGACTTTGCTAACATCATTGCAGTTTGCAGAAACTATCACAAAAATAGTTTCAATACTTAAAATTATTTCAACCACAAGAACGCTAATCACTGAAAGTAAGAAGCAAGCACACACAAAAAGCAATAGTGTTTTTGGCTCTCCTGTATAAGTGTGTAGCATGTGGTATTATGCGATGTTATTCAGGTTTGAAATTTTCAACGTAGAATTAACTGTAGGCCTGGGCATATTCCAAATTTCTTCTGATGGTAATTCCCATTAGGATCAGTCAGTCAGTGGGAGTTTCAGCAAAAGGTTGAAATATTTGTGGCCCAGCAAAGTTTTTCGCCGATGTAACATCACTTTACTTCTGTATTTACCTTGGCATGGCTGAATGCTGCAGCTACTTTCGAGAGCTGTACATTATTCAGTCAAAGCATTCCCAGTTTTATTATTATCACATTATCATTAAGTCCCTACTTTTACTTTTAGCTACCAAAACATCCCTGGTTTTCATAAAAATGTCCCTGCATAAGGATTCTAGGCAATTTGAAAATGGAGTGTAGGCATGACTTCAGAAAGACAGAATAGTCCATTCAAGTGTAGTGATTGCTTAGATAATCTAGGCTACTGAAAGTGTAGTAACTCTTTTCTGAATGCATGCAAGGTAACTCAAACAGACATTGTGCAGCACGTAGGCTACTGCTGGAGCATCACAAGAAAACTAACGTTATCTTACTATCAAATAAGCCATCATTCTTCAACTGTGTTTACACTACAAGACTGTGACTTAAACGTGCGCAGACCTGTGCAGCGTAGTGTGGGCTACCAACTTGCCCTATTTGATTCACTGATGATTGTCAATGCAGACGTTTTTATCAATGGAGGGGCATTTACATCTGGGGCCGTTTTGACTGTTAAGCGTCTGTGCTGTAGCAGGTCTAACTAGTGGCGCAAGGCGTTAGGCTATTTACTGGGTCGCCTGATCTTACTGCCAAACATACACTGTGTTACTGTTAGCCTACACTGTGCAGTATACTATACAGTAGTATACTTAGTTTAAGTAGCCTTTCTCTTTCCATTTAAAACTTATTACCCCCAACCGGGCTCCAATGTTGTCTACTTCAATAGCAGATGCGCTATCCACTGCCCAGCGTGACTTCTCCCACGGTAGGCTATAGCCAAAGTTTGCCAACAGAGGCATAACACGGAGCCTAGCCTATCAGTTATATTCGTTAGGAATAATATCATGAACTTCGCTGTGGAGGGGGACATCGTTCATAGCGGTAGTATGGAAACCATATGATATATTCAGTCAAATTATACATAAGTATGAACAGAAAAGTACGCAAAATTACAGGGACAAAAAAGTGTGTTATTCTTTTATGTTCCGGTTTAATAATGGAGTAATGATTGGCAAATATAAAGGAAGATATTCAAGAATAGAAATCGGGTGCGACTTCTCTACCTTCAATCGTGAGTCTTGAAACGTAAAAGGACGATAGAGGGCGCAACGTCATTAAATCATGTCAGGCGACTTGGACAAGTATGTTGTTTAGATCAAATGAACGAAATTCAAATGAATTGTAACCCTGGTCAGTGTTTTACGTTCTTCTTAATCTTCCGGACAAGAAGACATACAGCGAGAGATTAACCGTCATACTGAAAACGAAATCAGTTCGTAGAAGCGACCGACACTTTGCAGTATGGTATGCAAAACCTTCCATGATTCTAGAAAGAGAAGTCGTAGTGTTACTTTTGGGTCAACTTGTAACTGAATCCACTTAGCCTACTTACACTGCAGCAACTTAAGAAAGTTATACAGTATAACAGAACACTTATCATGTGTGCTTGGCTACTGTACCTTGTAAGTACTACAGTACTACTAGTATTTTGTACTAGTGAGTGCAGTAGGGCTTGCGTCACTTGTGAAACCAGGCACAGTAGCCTTCCTTGAGGATTCCTAATATCCCTGATTTAAGAGATTCCCCTGGCTCAATTTTGGTAGGATTAATTTCAAGCCTTTGGTACGAGTGTACACTCAGTACATTACATACACTGTACATACAGTAACGTACAGTAACTGTGGTGTGACCCACGAGCTAGGCTTTGAATTGTTACACTCTATTCTGAACTATTCTTTTCACAGCCCTTGTCCCATTACTTTTCCCATATCAACCGACTTACCAAATATTTCATGTAATTGCAGTACTATAATTAAGCCAATAAGATCCTTTTATCATTGAATCTTTGATAAAAAAAAGAACAATGAATGCTCTATTAAGTATTATTGGGAATTTACCAAAACAATAACATTAAAAATATTGACCAGTGACCACTGATAACCTTTCCACGCAGTTATTCCTTTTCAAATATACACTTAGCAATAGTATGATAAAATGTGGCATGAAATAATCAAGCAAACCGAACAATAATCATGTAAATTGGCGACCAGATAGTTGAGATATGATTTTTTGTAATATTCTGTTCCAACTGACTTTGTCCATTATGAATACCATTGAACAGAGCACAACAAGATTGTACATTGTTAACTATCTACTACTGTATGATATTGAACAGCTGTTCGCATGTGCCATTCATTAGTCTGACACACCCCTCCATCTAGCTGAAACGTACATATGTAATTTTTTCACAAATCATTTGGGAATCTTTCAAAGAAACATCACATTTTCAGAATGAGTTGGATATTCTTCTGTAAATAGTTCAATATTGTAGTGCATTTAAAAGATGAAAAAAGCTTGTTTCATTGGAATGAAGTAATGTGCTTTCTTCAATATATATCACAAAATCTTTATGGAGAAATAATGTATATAACAGCCTTCGTGACAGTGAGACTCGAAAGCTTAACTACTGTAGTAGTGTCGGTGACTACAGTACAGATGTATAAAATGTAAAGCTTTTGAACTATAATCATCATTTTCAGGATGAGCTGGATGGTTAAATTCCGAAAGTTTCATAGTTTAACCATTTGAAATGATTCTTAGTCTGTGTGAATGGAAATGTTTGATTTACTGTAGAAAATGATTGTGGGTATTTAATGTGAAATACAATTTACTGTTAATTACATTTAGAACATTTCAAAATCCTGCCAACGTAAGAGCTATGTGCCCGTAGATACTGCTATAAAGGCTATGAATACTCAAATTGTTAGAATACAGTATACTGTACAGTACTGCTTTTCTACCTCATTTGTATGTTGGGAACCACTTACAGTAATTAATTCCAATGGTACCCGAGGCTCCATTAGAGCTACTGTAAGCCTCACAGTACAGTACAGAACTGTAGGTCAGATTTCAGCTAGTTGAGTGCACCTGGAGGTGGCCATGCTCTATGGCATTGCACACAACTTAAGTAGCAGTGACAACGTAGCCAAGAGTTATCACCAAACACTACATTTTTGGAAAGAAAGCCCTGCGAATGGACAAATTTTTCATGATATATGATTTTTTGTTTTTATTCGGTGGACACATCTGATCTGCCTTTGGAAGTGTGAGTGAAAGGGTAATGGGAAGGTTTTGAAATATGTCTGTGTACAAAATTGTCTGTGAAAGGTTGTAACATTATAGTATGTGTGGACAGGTTATCCCTAGAACCAGGTATCAAGCAAAATCTAGCTCTGTTTCAGGTCACCGTCTCTGACAGGTGGTGGCCATCTTCCTTCACTGCATGGTTTGAAGAGTCATCAGCTGCTCATGAGCCTATGAAGCACACCTCCCAAAACTTTGTTGGAACCACATCTTAGTAATGCAAACCTAGCATTATGGAGACAACCTACTGTATGCAGGCAAACTACCAAGCATTCCAAAGTTTTTTCCAGGTTTAATGTTGGAATGCAGTGCCAAGGGTTGTGTTCCATCGCAAAACCACTCTGTCAACACTCAAACCACTCAAACAACAAACTAGCTTCATTTTCATCCTGTGGAGCGATACTGTACAGTACATACTGTAGTACACTGTTTTATGTGTTAGTGTGTTACAAATTCCTTTTGATTTCCTCAGTCAATTGTGTGGGCTATATCTACAGTACCATACACTTTTCAGCAAACAAACCCCAGAGTGACCCTCAAACTCTGGCTGCAGAATCACAGGCATTTAAAGTTGTGAAAATGTTGACCATTGACTTACAGTATTACTGTACTGTCACGGTCCAAATTGCCCAGTGGAAATTCTGCCATTCTTTGATGAGATTTTGGGGAAAAATTTTTGCAGACATATATATATTGTGTTAGTGATTGTCTGTCTGGAGTTTGGTGAGAAAATTTTTCTAGTTGGGGAGGTTTGAGATTGGGGAGGTCAGCTGACAGGGGAAACTTGACGTGATTGGCAGCAGGCCTGTGGAGTGTTGTGAGCTTACTGTAGACCATGTAACGGAATACACAGGGCTAATTCCAATTCCAGGCCAGACCTTGGCGAATTGGTTGTAGGGGCATTGAAAATTGGAGTATGGACGATCGTTCAAATTAAAATGCAATGCTAAGTAACCTACTGTATGCCTGCTAAAGAATTAGAGGTGCACAGCTTTTAAAGGTCTGGTGACATGAAAATGACATTTTGAGGTACTGGGTGCATGAGGCGTTCAAAGTGTTGAAGATAGCCTCAAATTGCATCAAAATCGGTCAAAAATTGACAAATTT
>VJOZ01020342.1:15672-26859 GCA_009801055.1 Stichopus horrens | reverse complement strand
TATCTTGATCACTAACATACTGTAATATCATAAACCAGACTGGGTTATCATTACTAGTTAACTCTAACCAGTCCACATTTTCATAGCCAGTATTGTAACATGCTAACCCAGACATTTCTATCCTTGACAACATTACTTAAACAACCCATTAGTCTGTACTATTATTACAAATAACTCTAAACTACTCCATGTTTTCCTTGCTGGTAACACATTAAACCAGCCAGTGTGTTATCATTGTTGATAACATACTACCAAAACCTGTTTCACAAATGCCATTTTGGCTGGGTTAGTTTCTATGTGTAATTCCTTTCAGAATAACAATTCAAATTACTACACTAATATTTTCAGTGAATTGGTTTCTCCCTGCTGAAACCCTGACATGTGGACATAAACTATTTACCTCCTTACTAAAGAAAGTACACACAACTTGAGGAAAGGTCAACAAGTACACAAAGGAAGAATTATACCACTACAAAAAAATAATACAATACCTTCAAAAACTTACAAAAAAAATAATATAATACCTCCAAAAGCTTACAAAAAAAAATATTAAAAATGAGAGAATGGAATAAGATACCACATGATCATGACAACAGGCCTATAAACCTGACCGGGAAGTCCATCGTAGATAATCTTGGTTTAATACCATCTTACTAATCACCTCTGAATTCAATGCTTCATTGTTTCTCTTGCTAATGATGCATGATTTACTACAATATCATTTTGTTTTGATTCCTCTCTTTTGGATGAAGATACAATATTAGATATCTCGAAGTATCATAAAATATTTAAGTGACTGGTACGTACATGCAAGGATGAGTAAAATCTCTTTGTCTCACTTATTAATTATCAATTTCTTATTTATGACTCCAAAAGGAAGGATGCTATGATCTCTCTGTTGCATTTTAAGGGTATGTGGAGACGATCTGCTTGTAATCCTACACGTGGTGGAGACGATCCATACTTCAGTTGAGGAGGGTGGGTACTTGAGAAGACCAGATAAATCAACATTTGTCACTTTAGTGAATTAATGGTGGTACATCACTTTCCACCAAGTAAAATAAATTTAAACCTGAAGGCCTGTCGAGGTTATGACCATGATAATGAACATCATCTAAACAAATTCAATGGGCCACTGGCTGGATGAGATGATGGAAGAGATTGATAAAGCAGATAAGATTATCGTTTTAACACAATGGTGACATGAGATTTTCCCTCATTTCGAACAAAAACAGTACTTCTCCTTAAGTGATATGGAGTATGACTCCAAGAGGAGACAAATGCATAGAATAGTATGTACAACATGTATAACATGTTGTCAAACTATAGACGATCAATTTAGCCAGCAACAAAGCTTTTGAGCATAAACTGAACTGTGAAAGAATATATACTGTAAATATATACATATATATATACATGCATATATATGTGTGTGTGTGTGTATATATGTGTGTGTGTATATGGTTATTAAATTACAGGTGTAACCACTCTGATTGGCTTCACAGGACCTTGCAGATGATAACATAACAAAGAAAAGGCCCAATTGTATATAACTCTTACAGTAGTTCCTCACTTCAGGACCAAAACATTAAAATCCACACATAAAAATAACAAACTTTGGACACTTCTACCACAGATTCCCTTTTACTTCCATTTTAATGTGATTAGGACAGACTGTCCAGGGTTTGCGATGCCACTTTAATTCCATTTCTTCTATTTGCCATGTGACAAAAAGTCAGAAAGGACACCACTGATAGCTGCTTCTCTGCTTCATCTTTTAAGAAGGCAAAGTGGTTTAGTTCACTCTTCATCAATCAGGATGTAAAGACACTCCAGATACTCCTCCTTTAATTGTTTCTCCCTCCCCTAGCCTCCCATCAAATGACGAATTTAAGAATTGTCTTTAGGTGAAAGCATTTTACAAAGGCCTACTCCTGACTTCGAATTGGATATTATTTCAATAATATTGGCAATCGTTTGGATTGTATGGAGTGATCATGTCAACGTGCTGGTGCCATCTTGTCTACGGAAACAGTCAATTTTTTTGTATCGTTCGGATAAAAGAAAAAAAGAGCTGTAAGGAGGATTGATAGCGAAGAATGGAACGGGACTGCGAGAAACGACAAAAATAGCCCTAAGATTGAAATAAAATGAACTTAATAAGGATTTCATTACAGACATCTGTATGTAAGGCAAAGGTGATTTAAAACATGATACACCAAACTGACAGGGGGAGAAGGAAACTTAAGATATCAATGTTATTATTCCTGGAGTTTTGATTAAGTTAGCTGGTTTGGCTATATACTACTACCACAACAGCAACGATGAGCTCCGTCACCTAATCTGGCTTGTCCCATTTGTGACGGAAGGAAACAAAAATGTAAATTTGAGCGTCTGGAAAAACTTTTGTGACCCCTCACCTTTCAGACCTACAGAGCCTGTAGTAAGTCGTAACTCTTCCACTAACACATACTGTACTGACCACTGGATGACCATTGGATGAAATTGTGCATCAATGCCCACCTAGTGGTTGATACATTGTTCAAGCAACCAGTGCTGGCGTGCTATACCAGCCTACGATACAAGTTACATCAGGATGACAAACCACCTGCACAAACATATACTTGCACCAAAGCCAAACCCTTTAAAACTGATAAAAAGCATCACATTTTAAATCTAGATGTTGGCTAGTTCTCCAGTACATACCAATCACTAGATAGCATACATGATTCAGCAAACTAATTTATCAGTTTTTAATCATGGTCATCAGTAGTTATGCTCTATCTACTTCCGTACGGGAGGTGTTCCTTTGGACACAAAGTGATTCACTGTCATTAAATTTGTAACGTTCCTATAATTAAACCTGTTATGCTATAAAAGTTGAGATTTTGACCAATTTAACATTGAGCCATTGTGTCATCATTAGCCTAAAATTCTCATCATAGCAATGGCTCTGCCCATCTGAGGCCTGCCCAAGCATGCAGGCTGCTACCAGGTTCTTAAATCTTCTCAGTGCGCCACAGGTCAGTTACAATGCCAGTCCCCCCCACCCGGAGGAAAATCTATCAGCACCAGCCTTTATATCAACTTTCAACTGTGGCAAAAGTTCACCAAATTTTTTTTTCTTCATAAATTAAAAGCAACAACTGAAACATATTCTTCAATTATCATTTAAATCTTTCTAGGGCAAAGGTTGATCCAAAATATCGAATTGAAATCCTTGCCGCATGTTTCATTACTCATCCAAAAGGGTTTAAGTTTGCAATTTCTACAAACATGTATATCCATTGTTCTTTTGGTTACTTTGTAAACTGATACAAATGGACTGCAAAGAACACTGCTGAGTGAGTGAAGAATTTAATAATTTCATCAAAAGCCCATTTAATTTTCTAAAAGAAACACCTAAAACACACCTGTAAAATGTAACACACTAGTAAACTACTTTCTTGAAGACTATACCTAACAAATCAACAGGGTAACGAAAATCTGTGGAATGACTGTTGAGTAATGATGCATCCATTTAATAGTGCGCTCTATTAGAATGATCAAATGGAGTTGAATTTATGCTAAACAATGCCTAGAAATGTGCCACTCCCAGGCAAAAATTTTATCGTGCTGAAGATTCTTTTCATTACTGAGATAATTTGGAAAAAGAAATGGGTGGTTCAATGTAGCTTGTTACAGTGGGGACTAACAGTTGGTGCACAGTAAGTGCATGAACAGTACTGACATGCATGCTAAAATGTGTCCATGCATGTGTGTTGAGACGCAGTGTACTCTGTACACGACAGTTGCTAAGTAAAAACACATTTCTACTACACACAAGCAATCAACAACTGGGCAGCACAAAAAAAAATGCATATTTGCAAACAGAGCACATTTAAAATTGCATAATTAATGACAAAACACATTATGGGCTACAAATCCTCATATGCTATGCACTTGTGTACATAGTACACAACAAAACACCTTATTGTTTAATGCTGCTATTCTGTTGAGGTGTTCAGAAGGATCTATCCTCTTTGATTTTGGAGAAGGACAACTTACACTTAATGATTTATTGCCATCCCAATCCTCCAATCTAACCCAATCTAACTAAAATGCCCAAAGATATGTTTTTTTTTTAAAAAAATGAGATCCACAAAATAGAGTAATTACTATTTTGTGCAATGGCCCCATGCAACGAAATGGACGAAAATCCCCCTCGCCCCTTTGTTTGAAGGGAAATATGGAAAGTATCGCATATGAAACTTGAACAAGTTTAAACAGGTTCTGCTTCCTTATTATCTGAATATTGAATAGGGTCATGCCAATATAAGCTGAACTTGATTTGCAACTAAGATAGCAGGAGAAAATGACACCAGATGAGTGACATTGTGTGCATTATACACAAGCTTCAGTATCATGTTATACCGTAAACACAGCTCCCAATGGGAATATGAAGATAAATCTCTTCGGCCAATTTCTTGTCATATGAAAAATATAATTTTCAGTTGTGAGCTTTTGTAGAATTTACAGTCAGGGCAGCTATCCCTGCACAGTTTACAGATAAAAGACATCACTGAAAGGTATTTTCCAGACAAACCACTTGCTTCAATACTTTTCCATGTCACAGCAATCACACAATAAATTATGACCCACTAATTACATTTTATTCACCTTTTTGTGACAGTCTGCTCGCCACGGATATTTCTGTCTATTGCAACAAACACAGAGACATCGATAACACCTTACGTTTCACTCGCTGGGACATCATCTGATCACTTGAACTCATATTCAGAGGTTATCAGTGCCTGTAAGTGAAAGACCTGGTCTTCTCACACTTTCAGAAATTTCTAAATGATAAAATTTTTCTATGAAAGAAACACAAACTGAGAGAGAGGCAGAGAGAGAGAGAGAAAGCGATTGGTTCTCTCCCTTGATATCATATATTATCACAGAAGTGAAAGTAGAAACACTTTTATCTTCTGTGATAGTGAACTTATCTTTAATAGCAAGTCTGAGAGAGGTTCAAAACTCAGACTGATATTAATCAAATAGGTTACACAATGCCTTTACTTTTCCCTTCTTCACCAGAGTGATGCTCTCACTCTGTGACCACAGCAGAGTTACAGAACACGATCAAACTTTTTTGTTTCTGATATTGGCTATAGACCAAATAGTTTCTTAGTGCCACTTGTTCCCAAGAGGACCACAGTCATGGCTATTTAATATGACAGAGTAGCCTAATCACTACTTTATCCCTGGGTATATGACTTGTTCATAGTACTGGCAAAAGCAAAGAGACTTTTGCAAACTCTGAAAATAAAAAAAAGAGTTAATTTTCTTTGCTTCTTTGTTAACACAACTGAGCTAAATGAAAGCTCTTGCAGGGAAGAGGGGGGAGGAGGGAGGAGAATCACTGGACAACACTCTTGGGATGAGTGAAACTTTAAGACAATTTTAATTACAATGATTAAAGATACTGGTATTCTTTGAAGATCTTTCTGAAAGTCAAAACTTTATCAGTGATCAAACAAACAAACAAAACAATAAAGAATTTTTTAAACAAGGTCTTACCCTTAAAACTACAGTGAAAATTTATGATGAGCAGGTGAAGTGGTGGTAGAATTGAAGAAATGAAATTAAAAATAAGGGCATGGATTGGGTAGGGAAGGAAATTCTCAGTGGTGAATTAATTTGTGACTGAGCAACACAAAGCCTCAGAAAAAAAAAAAAATTTACACTGAAAGTCTCTCCAGTCTTTTCCAGTCAAAGTACACACTCATAGCTAAACTTCTTTACCACACGGAAACAACAGCAACTGATAGTCTTATCATAGGCATCAAGCTATGCATTTTAAGCTGAAATATGATTTTTTTTGTCATATTTTGCCACTGTAAGTCAAATATGTTACAGCCACTCCAAAAACAACATGCTGTTAATTTCCCCATTACTGTTACACTGCACCATTTGAAAACTCTAAAACCCGCCTTTCACTGCAGGTTTCATATAATATCATCATTACAATACTTTTACACTGATTTGTGTTCAACAATTTACGCTGTATTTCTGCTGTATATTACACACATTATTACATTACTACTACTATATCAAATACACTGATACTACTACTATCTTATTACTGTACATACCCTTAACACTACCAACACAGTATTACAATACTGTATTTACCACCACTGTTTTACAATGCTAATGTCATAAACAGTATCAAAACTGTTACAATACTAGTGCTGTGCTACTATATGTACTGTAAATACTACCAGCACTGAATTACAGTACCATATATATCTGTACATCTGGCAGATTCAAGTCCATTGTTTTAAGGGGCCTACACTGGTGGCTCAGTGACGCAGGGAGGGTCCAAGGGGAAGGGGTGTGCCATCTACAACTGAATGCTCTCGGATGCATTTTGGTGCAACAAAAGTGTGAAAATGTAAACTTATATTCTTCTAAACATAACTGTTTTCTAGGAGTAATTCTGGAAAATAAAATATGATTCTCTGAGAAATTTTTGAGAAACTTTTGTTTGGGCCAACTTTTGATGGGCCCCCCATGACCCCCATTTCCATGGCCCCCATTTCTCCCTCCTCTTGAAACTGCTACACCTCATTACAATACTTTTATATTCAATGTCACATATGTATCATTGAAATGATATAACACCTCGCAGAAGTGCCCCCTCCCCAACTGGTTGTTACATAATATCTCATGAGTGAACAATACTAGTGAGGTAGTTATACACTTCTTGAAATGATGTAACTATTTGTAGATACATGTATATACTATATGTCAATTGCTACGTCTACATACTTTTGCCATGACTGTGATATGCTGTGAAGCTCACAGCAAGATTTCTCTAAAAAGGCACACTAAGACAAAAACACTTCTCCATTTCATCTTTTGTGGTAATTAAAAACAACTTTTGTGAGTACTTTTGGAGACACATGGTACAATACATGTATAACAGTATGGTTATCAGCTCATTAAACAGATTTTGCTGCAGGAGGTTTGAAATATAAGGAAAGGAAGAAATTTGACATTCTACATCTCTGTTGCTCACATCAGATATCTTTACAAGCACCTATAAATGTACCAAAAGTGTATAGTGTGCATAACTTTGACATTTTATAGTTTTCTCTCAAGCACTGTACTTTTATGACTGCATTCACAACTGCTTGAAATGCATCTATGGATTGTGCCAAAGAAATCATAACATCGTAACATCAAACCAACTTTTGGTAGATGCAAAAGAAAAAGTTGCATCCATTTTTCTCTTTGGTTGCAAATACAGAAGCTATCCCCACGACTGACATTGTAGAGACAAAATCATTTTCTTGATTTGTATATCACACAAGTAATATTGGTACCATATGTGGCTAATGTATTGTTAGTTTTCAGTGTGTACTAATATAGTTCAGTCACTTTTAATACTTACAGTATATTGAACAGCTCTAAATTATGACATGCAGAGAAGTGGTTTAAAGTTAGTGACATATTAAATTTCACAGAGACACCTTCAAGTGTTGAGGTGCCTGAAAAAAAATCCAAAGTTTTACTTCTCAAAGTTATTTTAATAATAAATATTCCACACTCTTACCACAGTGGTTCTAAAAGACCCAAGTAAGATCAAAAGACTGGTTGTCAAATTACTTTATTTTCACACTTATGAGACTCTACACTAACGAAAGAAATGGGTGGACCAGCCCAACCTCGAGGGTTTGTCTGTACTATCATACCTACCTCATCCTTTTAGGAGAGAGAACTAGTCCAACAGCACTGGGAGCAATTAACAAACTCTTAGCATTTACTTTTATTTGGATACCACCGGCTCTTATTGAATCAGCAAGACCACTCTAGGAGGCCAAGCAAGATGAAGGGTATGTAACGCTCAACCGATAACTTTCACTAACATATTAGCGACATTACCAACAAACCTGTGAGCTACTTCAAGCTGACTGTGCAAGATCAATCAACTTAAACCATTTATCTACACTGTTTATATGTTGAAGACATTATCATCAAAACAGGAGACTTGATCTCTGGGTAGGATCAACAAAATGTTGTATTTGCATACATTTTCACACCAACAACTCTTAATGGAGTACCAGGTGGTCAAGCAAAGATAAATGTAAGGTGGTTCACAATATGTAACTTTTAACTTCCAGCTCCTTCTGAGCTCTCTTAAGTGAGGGGATAGAACCAACAAAACTGCATGTATCTTTTCATAACTGCAACAGACTGATACAGTAAAACTGATCCAAGCAGGTCAAACAACTTTGGTGTTCAAATTCGCCTATGAGAAACCATACTAATGTAGGTAAGAATTTTTAAATTCTTTGCAAATTTAATAAATCATACTGTTGAAATCTGGTCAGACTTTCATTCTTTTTTTTAAATTAGGCTTAGCTTATGTCTGACAACTTGAAATTTAATTTTGGGGGAACCCAATTCTGACTCACCGACACTGTTTGGGTCCTACAGTGTCTATACCATAATTCCTGCTCAAAGTACAACATAAATGTGTAGGTGGCAGTTATAACGTGATTACAACCAATAAAGTAGGAGTTGCAGTAGCATCAGAGTCGTCATCATTCATGACACAGATACTCCACTCCAAAATTATAGGAGTCTCCCAAGCCTACACGGTAGCCTAACAAAGCCTAGCCTGTTTAGAAAATGAGTTTCCACTGACAAACTTTATTCCATTGCAAAATACCTGCAATGTGCATACCATTAAAACTGCAGAATTTTAAATCACAGATACATATATATAAAAGCAACATTTCATTTGTCTGGACTGAGTGCTGTGAAGTTTTCTTTTTCATTAATATGTTAAAGAAAAAATCAGACAACTGTTTAAGTATCATTACATACACTGATTATAATTCACTTACCATCTGAACTATTCAGATGGGTTCATCCCTTTCAAGTTTTGAAAGTGTGTTGTAGCTCACATAACACCACAACAGACTGAGTGTTTTTTTTTCTCTTAAACTTGAAATCTTGCACCAGAATAGAAATTTTCTTTTTCTCCTTAACTTCTACACTACTTTTGTCATTATCTAGATGCATTTTTATCCATTCCATGTAATCAGTAAGACAAATTCCAAATTTAACAATAGGGAATATGCAATACAACACTACCTGTTTTTAATGCATTTATCAACCAATAGATGATGTACTCTTCACATCAGCTTGATCATTTGAATATTCCACAAGACCAGTTTTTGTGAAAAGAGTAAAAACACAGGAAACTGATGTGATTGATTCAAGTTGCTTTAGGTCCAGTAATGCCATGTAAAGTATACTTGGTAACTTCCAATATTTGTACCTGCAGCACCATACTGATGATACTAGTGAAGGAATTGAGAACTGTTACCAGGTGAGGATCAGTAGCATACACTTTCAGTCTGACTTCATACCTACAAAAATAACCTTCCAGTGAGATGATCCAAGATAGCCATAGGGCATCAAAAGACTGTGGTGTTTGCCTACGTACACTTTACACCTACCCTTTCATCCCACAAGTTAGAACAGCAGATAAAGGTTTTTGCCAACAAATTTTTGTGGTCAAACCATAACTTTGCAGAGAGATATGATCCCACGTGGTCCAGTGGGATCTGCGACCTACATAGTTTAATACCTGACACACTGTTGGTACAACACCTAAGTGCTGATCCCACATAGTGTCCAGATAGTGGGATAAAAGGCTTTCTCCTTTTCCATACAACTCATACATAAGAACGGATTTACACGTATGTCACTAGCAAATTCTATTCATAAATAAACACTGGCAGTACAGCATCACATGACTGTGATAGCACTATATGACAGACATTGCAATTAAAGATTGGAAACACACTGCATATGAAATTTAAATGATATTTTTTTTTTAATCCTACCATGAGTTCTTCTTCTTCTTTTCTGGCCCTCTCCTCTTCCTCTTTAGCTTTTCTTGCAGCCTCTTCTGCCTCAGGATCAAAGTCTTCCATCTCAACCTAACAACATTTCATGAGTAACATTGTCTTTTCATCTCAATATTATCTTGAAGGTTTTCTTTTTCTCTCATCCTTTCACACATCCTGAATGAAGTTTAAGCCCCAAACTATTTACAGCGAAAGATAAGTAAAAACTGATACACAGCCAGATTGATATCTCATCATCAGGGTGAAATACTGTTAAACTCTTGAAAAGGGAGTTCAACATCAGGCAACTGAAGTTCTCACAGCAGATTCATCAGCTCCATTCCAACTTACTTTTAACTGGAGGTTGCAAAGTTGTACAAATATACGGTGAATTTTGTAAATTGTATGAAAACCCATCTCTGAATATGTTGATCAACGTTATCTGCTATTTTATGTAGTGTACTTGAGAGCTTAAATTTTAAAACATTGCTCCTCCCAACATGACCCTTTAACAATCAGAAACTTACATCTGTAATAGCTGCATCCTGTAGCATTGATCTAACATCTAATCGCTTGACTGTGCTGGGAACTTCTTCAAACTCTTCAATGATCTGTGAAGAAAAATTCTTCCGAATAAGTATCCATGACAAATGAAGGATTTTTTTAACGAGAGAAACGCCATCAAACAATGGCCAAAAAAACTAAATTGGAGAAAATTCGAAAGACCAACGGTGATCACCTTTTTGTTAGACTACTTTGTGATACAATTTGTTGATTCCAGAATGATTAGAGCTCAAAGGTGCATTAATATTGTGAAACTAGATGACCTGCCACGTTGGTGAAGCGGGATGCTGCGCATAATCAGCACAAAACTTAGCTAATCTTGTGTGTTTAGAAGTTTCACCTTTTTGTTAGACTACTTTGTGGTACAATTTGTTGATTTCAGAAGGATTACGGCTCAAAGGTGCATTAATATTGTGAAACTAGATGACCTGCCAAGTTGGTGAAGCGGGATGCTGCGCATAATCAGCACAACACTTAGCGAATCTTGTGTGTTTAGAAGTTTGACCATTTGATGTCTGGTGTTCTTGTATTCAACATGAGGTACACTAACTGAATAAACCAAATATGAGATGCGCCCAAACTTCGATTCTTCAGACATCCCCAAATACAAGGCTCTTTGGACTTTGATAGTTACTGCTGGCGGGAATGACCGGGATTGACCTCAACCAAAAACAATGGTATTTTTGCAATGAATGTGGTCCACTTATATCACAAT
>VJOZ01020342.1:3566-15653 GCA_009801055.1 Stichopus horrens | reverse complement strand
TACATTGACCAAGGAGCAACGATTTGAGCAGTATGTGTTTGATACATCACTGATACCTGTAATGCTGCATATTCATTATGTAGCATTACAGGTCTATATAAGAACCATCAATTTTTAAAACATGAGTTCTGTTTTTTACAGGTTTTATGTCAATCCCATTGCTTACTGTCATTTTCATTCATTAAAAGCCCATCCATGTACAACCTTGAGTGTACATTGAAAAATAATGAAAAAGTAAAAGACCAAACATGATCTTATCCTTCTGGTTTTCCAGTACACACGTAATCACTTCAGCTGTATGTGAGGAAAATCTGCACAGTAACAGCCCATTGACTCTGTTGTTGTAATTTCCTACTTTGACTAACAGCACTTTGGCCAATTTCACTCAGGAAGCTAGCCAAAGGAATATAAACACAGGAACCCCTCAACAGAAATAGTTGTCTCTATATTGAAATAAGATCAGCTACTACACGGTTGTGAGGTATGATGTCATATGGAAACTAGCATGTAAAAAAAGATGATTCGTGTATGTAACTGGCTTTTTTTTACCATCTCTTGTAAGTTTTGAACAAAGTAAGTAGCGACATTGGTTTATACGTCATTGGTCACTGTCAAAGGGTCAGATCAACAAAAGATTCTTGGTTATTTTTTTGTCAACTTATTTGGCCATTTCCTAATGTTGTGGTCATTCCAATGACTCAAATGACCATGTTTCCACTCCAACTTTAAAAGCCTATCGATGGGTATGTTGCCTGAACTTATGTTATATCATGGAAACAAAGTTCTCTTGACAGGAAGCAAAGTGCCATCAGTTTCACCATTTGATCTCTTGTGACCACGCCAGATATTGGACGTCAGTGAAAAGTACAACTTTCATGACCTGTCACCTACTGAGTATTCTTGCTGATTGAAAAAACTTGGATGTACCCAAAAGCTTTTGATGTGTGTTATCATCTCACCGAGTTCCAAGAAAACACATGTGCACAGCGGTCCATTGACCAATGTTGACAGACAAACAGACAGACACCTTGCCATGACAATAGCTCACTTCGTTGAGCTATTAAAATAATCAGATGATATTAAACACTAAGGGGACTTTGTGGCTTCATTAAATATTCTCATGTTTCTCTAACATTTTTTACTTTTTAGGGGCCACATACATTTCTACCAGGTCGGTCACCCCAATTTTATCTAACACATCACAATATTACAGCAACATCCATAGACGTTATTTACTGATATGAAAACACGATAAACAACAAAGATGCACTAAGTTGAATGACAGGCAGGTGGCAAGATTGTGGCATAAGAAGGTCATGTCACCCAGACTAATTTGATGAATGAGTGACTGGATGTAAGCATTTAATGACATCTACTATTGTTACACATTATTTACAGCGCCCTTTTCTCATCATTTGATAACAGATTCATCATGAAGACCCTTTTGGCAGAGTCCATATGACAAGCTGACTTTAATTTGCCTACAGCCAAGTGTACGAGTCTACAACAGAGAGAATATGTCATGTTTTATATCTTTTCCTTTTTTTTCTCTCTCTCTCCTGTAAAGATGATGGGTTCAGATGGGAAGCACAATTTTGGGAATTTTAATCCAGGACAACAAACTTTGCTGTCATATCATTTTCATATTACAAAAGCTACATAATTTATTTGTAAATCATCTCAACAACATGCAGGTAACTTTTCCAGGGGATTTACTGCAATATGAAATGGAAATAAAAAAAATAAAATTGTAATAGCAGTGAAAGTGTTGAGCAGCAATTTATGTCACTATGTGAAAATGTAATGCTTATCAGAGAGAAATGAAATGCAATGCTCAGGCAGAAAGACAGAGAAGGACAGAGAGAGACACAGAGAGAGAGACACAGAGGGGGGGTAACTTACTTGATTGATTTCTTCTTTCGTCCTACTATGGATGTTTCTTCTGGCACAGACTGCAGCCTCTGCCTTCATCTCTACGATGTACACCTGAAAAAACAATGTTCTCCATGTTGCTATTAAGGTAGCATTAGTAACACAAGGAGGAAATGTTCACAATCTCTTACAACCATTTTACAACATTCCTTTGCATAACCCTGACTTTGAAAAAAACAAAAACAAAAAGATTTGAATAAAAAGATGCAATTCACAGGTTGATGAGGGTTAAGAAATTTATCTCTATCAATTAGACAAACATATCTGATTACATATTTAAAATGTCTTGCATTTAAATTGCAAAATTCTGCCCTGAGTACACCATATGTCATTATAATTGATAATTTTCTTAATACAACACACTTCTCTTAAAAGAAGTGTATACTATACCATGTGAAATAAACAATAGACTAATAATAGACCAACAACAGACTCAGCAAGAGTCACAAAAGGCTCTGAGCAAAGTTAGAAACTTCTTAAGAACATCAATTACAATGATATAACACATACATTTTAAGCTAATACAACAATTGTACATCACACACGTGTTAAGCTAACACAACAATTGTACATCACACACATGGTACGCTGACATATCAATTGTAAATCACACACATGTCAACCAAACAAATTTATTGTTATATCACACACATGTTAACCTAACACAGCAACTGTATGTCACACACATGCTAAGCTAGCACATCAACTGTACATCACATAAATATTCAGCTAACACATCAACTGCTACATCACACACATATGCTAACACATCAATTGTACATCACAAACATGTTAAATTAACACATCAATTGTATGCCACGTACATGATAAAGTAACTTATCAATTGCGCATCAAACACGTCATGCTAACATGCTAACTGTACATCACACACGTTACGTAAGCAAATCCAATGTATGTCACTCACATGATTACCTAACACATCGACTGTATGTCCCCCACATGTCAAGCTGCACATAAATTGTACATCCCACACATATCAAGCTAACACATCAATTGCACATCACAAACATGATAAGCGAACAAAGTCAATATTATTTTGACATGTCAAGCTAACACACTTATAGAGCAACACAAAGCAAGGATGATAAATGTGCATTTGAAGGTTCTAGAAAGTTTGCAGAGTGAGCAAAGATGTGATGTTGGTTCAAGATCACACAATTTCTTGTCACTTTTACCATCCCTGAACTTGAAAAAGACTTGAATGGTTTTTCATCATTCCCAGACTTTTGGTACTTCAAAGTAAATGCTTCAAGTGGGTTAAAGTCCACCACACTGTTAATTCCCATCCCAACATTCCTCCCTATGACTTGTTAAAAATGGACAGTCTGAAACGGATTTCTCTTTTTTAACGAAAGACCAGGGATGATATCTGGATGTTTTCAGTTTACTTATACTGACCTCAAATCCTTTTAATCTGGCAAAGCTCCAGAAAGGTTCAAACTGAGAGCACTTATCATTGACAGCATCCACAATGATAAAGTCAAAGAAACCATCTTCGATGGTCTTCTTGAAACTCTTGTAGAGACTGGCTTGGTAGATTGATTCCATTTCAGCTTCATATTCATATTCTAACACCTGAGCAAGGAAAAGTTAAAAAAGAAGTTGAGGAAAAAATCAAATGACTTTAAGGGCAACTTAGTGAGTTGATATCATCAATTTTGTGACAAGTTTTGAAGTGAACCATTGCATGCCAACAATTATATTCATTAGTCTCATTAATCATGTACCTATTTGTACAGTTACTGAAAATGAGAGAATTTGTAGATTTTTATGAAAACAGTTATAGTTATTAACTTACTGGTAGAAAGTAACTGGTCAGTGATTTGCAATAAGTGAGATTTTGATCATTAACTACTGTGTTGCTTTTCTCAGTGTTGCTTTTCATGTCAAATGTTCGGCATCTCTTACTTTGACCATTTACCAAAAACACGTAAGTAACACTCAACAGGTATGACAAAATACCATGAATTTTGCGAATTAACTCAATGAGCCCCCTTAAGACTGAATATATCAACCAACAGCAAAGGTAGAATGGATGGGGTGATGCAGAAAATGCTACTTTGACAGTCACAATGCATTAATCATGGAAAAGCCATGGGAAAGTAGTGCTCTAGTTGAATTCCTTTGTGGTGCAAAAAAAAAATGGTCTTATCAAAACAGTATCACCTTTTTCTTGCTCAGTTTGCCTGTTTCTGGGTCTCTCACCGACTTGTCAACCTCTGTCATGAAATAGTCATCGATGCAAAGCATCCTGGGAGTGTGGCTACCATGCTTGGTTTCGTTTTCCTGTGACGTGACAGAATGACATTGGTCAATGAAGCAAAACAGTTAAAAGACAAATGACAAAATAGTTATCGTCACATCACGTCTCAAAATATTGTCACAGTAAACATCCACTTCAACCTCTGAAGTCAGTTTTCAGAGTATTCACTTTTGGACTACATCTTTTTAATAACTGAGATGTCATGTATTTAAAAAAAAAGGGGGTGAGTGGAGAATGGTTTTGCAAAACTGACACCATGTTGTTTTAGTTTATACTATGAGGGGCTTGTCAATGTAAAGGTGAACTAGTTTCTCACACACACTGACACACACACTGACACACAAAAAAATTATTCTGGTCTTAAAACAATACATCATCTAATTGCCGTCCAATCAGGAAAAGCTGATCGCACAGATTTGTATTAGCTAGGATTTTCTCAAGCCCTACAATTGAGGACAGACAAAGTTTGTACCTGCTTCACCAGGTGCATGTCACTTTTCATTAAAAACATTTATTTAGAAACTATCACCTAAAAAGGGCCATGTATAAGATTATTCCTGCTTACCTACCTTCAGCTTCACCAAGAATATTTCATTTAAAAGCAGGTGCATGACCTTGTCCAAACTTAAAATTTCATGGCCACAAAGTCTTTCCAGATTTAGCAACAGCACTCTGGAATAAGGTCCCATGAATCACCTCAACTGGAAAACTCATCTCTGCCTTTTTTTTTGGTGGAAAACTCATCTCTTTTTTTTTTGTGTGTGTATCAGTAAGTTTCTGTTTTCCAATATTTACATTATCTATTTGACATTTTTGTCTTGAATGTAAACTGCTGAGAAGACTTGGATTGCAATATTATGAGTAAAATGATGAGTGACACAGATATTTTATTTCAAACACTAGTTAAAACCAGTGACATTGGCAGACTTGGGCCATACTTCAAACTATTGTTCGCTCAGTTTCAATGTTCCAGACTGTCTCTTTCCTTGAAAACAAAATACTCCTGGAAGTCAATAACTTGCAATAAAAAAATACCAAACTGCAATAGCTACCATCTCATCACAAAAAGGAATGACTATGGGGTTTTAGTTTCAATCCATAAAAATATTTTATTGATTCCGCTTTACCTCTAACCAACTATGACATTCCTGTGCATAGCCGGGTGTATTGCTTTCTATTCCACCTGTAGATAAAGTGATTGACAATTACCTTAATGAGCTTTGCAACAAATGTTTTGCCTGACCCAGGGGGTCCTCTGAGGATGATAGCAATCTTTGCTGGTCTGCTAAACCTGCCAGGTTTTTCCAGTATGTCATCGATGCTAATGACGTCACTGTTACCGCCCATTGCTCCTCCTTCCTTTCCAGAAGAGCTAGTTGGAGGGGATTTATCTTTCGCACCTTCGGGACTTTTACTTCGTCCTTTACTGCCTCTAAAAGTGCAAAGAAAAAATAATCGTCTTGGACATATTGAAAAAAAAAAGACAAACATACATGGAGTATGGCTGATAGTGAATAACAATGAATTATATGCAGAGACATCTCATTCGAGTGAACAGACTGACATTCATTTTGGACATTGCGGGGAGTGGTTATTCGAGAGAGGTGGAATATTACCCAGAATGCTTGTTATCGCTTCTGTCATCACGATGACTGTCATGGCGATCACGATAGTTCCCTCCCCTGTCTCTCTCTCTTGATCTCTCCCAGCCTCTATCTCTATCTCGGCTATCTCTGTCCCTGTCTCTATCACGTTCCTTTTCCCAGCCCTTGTCTCGTGACCGGTCCGCCTCCGTTTGTCTGCCTCGCTCTTTGTCGTAGTTCCTATCGGGGGGTGATCTTCGGTCTCGGGAGTGATCGCCCCTCTGGAGGTCGTAAGAATCTAACGACCTTCTGTCTTTGTCTTGAGAATAACTTCTGCCATGAGAAGGTTCTGGAGGAGGCGGAGGAGGTGGTTTGGCAGCGAGAGCCCTGGTGGCCTTCAAGGCTTCAGTTATTTCTCGTTCTCTCTTAACCTCTTCTGAATCGACTTTGGGAAATACTAACATGGGGATTGAAGAATAGAAAGATCAAGTTGAAGTACTGAATTTCATTCCCACGAAAGTAATCTGATTACTACACTACTCAAACATCTGATGACAAGACGTTACTCCCATCACATGGCTAATGTTCAAAACAAGTTGTGCAGTCCTCCTCTTTTCTATATGACAGATTGAACAAATATTAGCCAATCAGATTCAAAACAGTTACTGCTTAACGGCTTTGATGCAGAACAGGTTGAGGGTAGTATATCTCACATTGTTTGCACCGATACCCGGGGACGTAACTAACATCTCTGTATCCAGTTCTGAAACTGCTGGCCGGATCAAAAGTTTCAAGTTGTATTTTTGGTACCTGGATACCGGACCAAGTATGGACCGTGGATGCCCTGGTCCCAACTATGGACTGAATGCAAGAACTATTAACATCTGTTTGGCAAGCAACACAACAAACATGAGGTGAGGCATCCACAAGAAAATTGCAGGAGTGCATTTGTTTGGTTGCATTGAACTTTTCTAACAGTAGGTGGGACACAAATCTATGGGGCATATTACACGGATATGAATGAATGAAAATAAGTTTTAGGTAACTTTCTAGAAGCATCTGGGTAATCTGAGTGAGAAAGATGATCACATCAAACTACGAGAGGCTGTTCTTTACTTTGTAATGGACAGAATCATTGATAACCAGGTGGATGAATGAGACTCTAAGAAAACTGCTTTAATGCAGCATCAAATTTGAAGAACACTGATAATAAGAAAAAAAAAATCCAAAATGACACCTCGGCAAGAAGCAAGTCAAAAAATTTGACGAGATTACAGGAACAAATTCAATCTCATGAAGAACATCTGTCATTATGACATCAGAGTGCTACATTAAATTCCCCTTTAACAAAGAATTTCCATTTGAATATTCTGTACACAGTGACTGCAAAGTGTCAAATCGCTACCTGTGCCAAAGATTTACTGTAAATAACGTTTTTGATATATTGGCCATTCAATGAGATTCAGTGTCTTGCCTTACAGTGCAAAGATTTTGACAGATCGTAGGATGCTTGATTATGTATTTCTCACAGTCCTATTATCCAACAGAACCTGAGTCCTTCCTCATCTTTCTCTTTCCANNTCCAAGATAAATGTGTCCTTTATTGAAATCTTAATAGCGGTAGGTGAATCTACCTGGTGGTGCAAATCCAAACTGTTTTTCTCTCTGTTGAAGGTAGGTGATCATGTCATACTCCCTCCCCACGGGGTCGAGCATGGCTCCGTGTCCGTAATCGAAAGTCTCAATCTTGGCAGCTTCTGAAAACTTTGACCAGCTGTCGTCATCTTCTTCTTTCCCTGCTGTTGAAGATGAAGACGAGTGAAAAAAAGAAGTGACTAATCTGGATGTGACAATTGTGATTGTGTATTTATGTATGCAAATATATGTGAATACATGCAAGAGGGATTCCAAAACATATTGCTGGGAGGGGAGTGAACATGAACAAATGTGAGGGTTGATTTCTGCATAAAACTGACCTCTTACAAAGTCCTGCACTATTTCTCCCACCTCTTTTATGTAAAATTCATAAATAACCGAATTAAATCAGAAATGCTAAGCTGCCAACACCTATCAACACTGTTTCATAAACAACTATTGTTTAATACGTTCAAGATCAATGATTGAAAACCACACCATGGATAACGACTTTCGAGGAAAGCAATTAAAAAAACAAAGCCTAAAAACTTCTCTATGGCTCGACAAAAGTTTGCAGCCAGTAGAGGAGTTTTGACAAAACAAAATTTGAGAAGAGTGCTGAAAATTTTCTTGAATTGGATGTCATCTGACACGGTTGCAACATTTTCAAATAAAAGCTGCCACATGTTTTTAAACACTGTACTGGGCAACATCCAAAATATTCTCCGTAAATCCATAATAATACAACACTACATGTTAACAACTTCCAATCTGCTCTGATTCTTCATGTGGGGATACCAATCATTTGAAATTTGAACTTTTTGGACAGGCTGACAAAGTGTGTACCTAGAAGTCACACAGAAACATGGGACAACGAAACCATTGTGTGACTTTTATGTCACAATGTAGTGAATAGGACTATTCTTCATGAAGCTCTAGGGGATGTTATTAATTGTAAAAGGCATTACTATTTCAATGACCTCCAGGACCAAGTGGGTGTAATTTTTATGAGAAAATGGCTTGTGTGGTCATTATTGAATATTCTCCATTTGTGACATAAAGCTTGGGATGGTCCTGAACATTTCTTTTACATGTATGCATGTATCCTAGTCTCTGCCATGACAGTAGACTGCCATGATGGTAGACTGCCATGACAGTAGAGTTCACAGAGCATTACAATAGAGTCATTCATGATGACATCATTGGTCTCTACTTCCTCGCCACATCAGAACGTATTCACATGGAACTACTGTGTAAATTTTAGTGTACTATGCCCTGTTGTTTTCACCAAGATATAACCAGAGTCGCACTGTGACATTTGGTCTTTTGCGTATTTTCCTACAAACAGGAACAAAGTCTACTACATGGCTGATTGAAATGTTATACTAAACAGCCTCTTCACCAATGTTTCACTTACGCAGAAATTCCTGTTTTAATTGCTTAAACTGTGTCATAACAATGTTTTGAAACTGGTTTCTTTGTTTTAAATCTGGTTCCCTTTTAATGTTTAGACAAACTAAAGCACATAGCAACCAGAGTTTGAGAGTGATATGTCATCAAGGCCACATAACTCACCGATGGAATCTGCGAAACTGTTGTTGAAGTGGTCTGGGTTGGGTGCATGACCATAGTCATACACAACAGGGGCAGAGGCACCATCCCGGCCAGACAGATGAGACAGATGCTGATCTTCGATAACTTGACTGTTTTAGTTGAAAGAAAGGACAAAAAGCAGTAGAGATTTAAAACAGATGAAGCTTATATGACTAAACAGTCGACAAGAAAGTATGACATTCCCGCAGGTAGCTATGGCAACCGTTTTCAATTAATGAGAGAAAATTTATGGCCATCCAATAAGGTTTGAGGCTCCGGTCTCAGCACATACACTGAAGTACACACTGCAGATACTGTCAATTATGTTAAGAAAACCCCATTTTGGAACTAATATTGCCCTTGAGTACAAATCAGTGACAAAATGTTGCATGATGTAACTTCTACACGATAAGTTCTCTACTGACTTTACAGTATGCTCTTCTCTATTGGTCAGTGGATATCAATGGTATGTACAAGTAGCACAATGGTGTTGTTGTTACTTTTCACTGACTCACTAGTTTTCTTCTTCAATACTTCCATTCTACTCAATGAGGCTGCCTCTATCCTGTCTACGATCATAGATATAGTGTACAAGAATAAAAATAAACTTTAAATTATTCAATTAACTCCTGTGCAAATCCATCACTGTGTTGTGCATCAAAGTGCATGTGTCTACTATCTTGTCCTCAAGTTGATCAGATGCTGCATAAGTCACCATGTTCAGTGCCTCGGCAGGATTGCACTTCAGCTCGGAATGATTACAACTACTTTTCAGCTACACACAGCACTGCTCTTCCAGAATCTGTTGAAGTTTTTTGGGGGATGCTTTCAAGTTTAAACACATCAAACACATCAAACTTTTGGACCTGAAACAAGTTGCAAATTGCATTGCCTTTAAGTCTGGACACAAAATCTGGTATTTGGCAAAATACAACTCTGCAAGATGACCAGAAGATAATCTACAGTGTACCTTCACAATACAACTCCATTTAG
Organism: Stichopus horrens; assembly: GCA_009801055.1. Taxonomy (NCBI): domain Eukaryota; kingdom Metazoa; phylum Echinodermata; class Holothuroidea; order Aspidochirotida; family Stichopodidae; genus Stichopus; species Stichopus horrens. The sequence continues at coordinate 5,633 of VJOZ01020342.1, read as the reverse complement.
GTGTACTGCACAGTACACTTATACAACATTCTCCTGTCAAAGCATTGACAAAGCTTTTGTAAATCAGGTACAGTAATCTCTGCGAGGTTGCCACAGATGAATCACAGCATATTCACTTCACTCACTGGCCTGTTTCATTTTTCTTGATGCAGTTTTATGAGGATTCTATGTGGTTGTGCTACACTGAGATACTGTCTACTGCAAAAATGCTGCATGGCACAAGCGAAAAAGAATGCTGCCACGAACATCCAAACAGTTGTTTGTTCCCTTTAATATGGACGTACGAGTCGCCGAAGTCGTTAGGCTACTCGCAGTGCACCCACTACATTAGGATGTCATTGCTTAAAATTTCCTGAAGTTTGCATACAATCTTTTTCTTTCCACAAGACTTTTTGGGACATTTCAACTTCAAAAATGTATGTGACACAGTTGGATTCACATGACACGAGCAACATTTTATGAAACGTTTTAGTTTTGAGGCAATATCACTGATTTTGTTCTGATGGAACCTTTCGTGTTTTCATTCGATACACTATACCATTCTATTGTGAGACAGACCATGAAAGAGAATTCACAAAACCCCCACGGATAAGATTTGGTTACTTCAAACATGGTACAGCATTTCAGGACAATCCTTATTTTGAAAATGCAAAAGAATCAGCGAGAATCAGAAAGGTGAAAACGGAATTTGTTTCCGTGAAAAATCAGTGACCCTTGCATCAAATAAAAAGGGTTGATGGCGATTTTTATTATTTAAATGGATTACGTCCCAGCATCAAGGCAGTAATTAGGCAATTTGCTACATCGTCTACCTAGGAACGAATTTAGTGCAGCGCGTTTTGTATAAGGGTGACACCTATCAAGGGTGACATGGTAATTAGGTGGTATTAGCCACAGTTTATTTCCTGCCATTAAGCAGTATAAAGGAGGCAGATTACACCAGTTGAATGGCTAATGTTGAAGCAAAAGGAAACTGGAAGTCTCTGAGTAATTTGCAGGAAATCTGTAGCAGCATTTAGCAGACCTGGGCTCTGCTTTAACAGGCAACAGTTTGTTAAAACATTTTATCGTAAAAGCACTATTGTCAACAGTCAAAAATCAAATTTGTCTTCTCGCCATGCTATCTCGCTATGCATCCACATACCAAAGATAAAATTTATCCTAGCCCTCTATCTTGAGATATCCTGTAAAGGCGTTTTCACACACTTGCCCCCAGTGCACCTAGATGACCTATAGTCTGGCCTCCACCTTAAACAATAGGGCACACCTTTTAACAAGGCAAATCCACATATCAAGTTTGACTTTCATCTGAGTTTCCCCTGCTGAGTTAGAACATACCCAAACAAGTGGGTCACAGACAAAAACACACACAACGACTTTATGAGATACTGTAGGTTATGTTATTGATGCAAGGAACCAAATAGGCATAAACCTGGGCCAAATTTCAACTTAATATGATGTACAAAGTCAATTGAATTTAGAAGAAAATATATATCAAGTTATGATTGATTGTTAGAAAGATACAAAATAATCAGAAAGAAGTTAGCTTTATTTAGTCAACATCTCCTTTCCATTGAGGCAGACAACCTCATGTGACATACTCACTTGCTGAAGCCAGTAGATGCTAGATAGAAATATCCCACTAAAAACATGAACATTTTGATGTTCTGAATCAGACTAAATTACGTATTCAGACATAGACAAAACTTACATTTCATCATTCTGTTGTCTACGATCATCATTTATGTATTGGTCTTGTTCCTCTCGACGCCTACTCTCTGGTGGGGGCAGGTTCGGACTGAAATCTCTATCTCTGCTCGGTGGATCATGTCTTAGATTCTCCTTCCTGTCTCTCTCTTCCTCTCTGAACCTTGGATGAGACGGTCTGTCTGAGCCCCCTTCTTTTAGTGAACCTGATCGTCTCTCCCTGCTGTGTGACCTCTTATCTCGGTTGTCCTGTCATACCGGGAAGGAAAATGACAATTTAAAGGGGCTCATTGAGTTGATATCAGTAAAGACTGCGGTGATTTTGATGTACACAAGCACACGACAATACTCACATTTAGC
>VJOZ01020331.1:0-11571 GCA_009801055.1 Stichopus horrens | reverse complement strand
TTTTGGCATTCCGTATTTCCTAGGTGAAGTGGGCCTGCTAGCCTTGGGATATGCCCATGAAATAGACACATACCACTAGTATTTTTAATGCATTGTGTAGCTATTATACAGTCCGTAACCAGTTGCATGAACCTGCTGTTATTGAATAAGAAAACTAAAGCTTTGGAGATAATAAACTTTCACTGTGTCTGTCATGCCATGTAATTATTCCAGCTCTGACCAAAAAAAGTTTGCTTGTCATATCTTGTACAATTTCCATCATTTCTTTTATTAATGTTGAAGTCAAACAAACATCAGTCAGTTGGAATCTCATGACCAAATAACAATGAAAAGAACAAAATAGTGTTTGATGAAATTCTTTCATTCTTTTATGTCGTCTTCTTCATAAATGTATTTTGTTTGCTCTACTGTGGGTAATTGTAAGAACTCCCCACGCTAGAGTACCATCTGTACTGTTGCCATTCAAATTTCTTGTGCTCACTTTTGACAATGCCGCAGTCAATGTTGGTACAAAATGCCAATTATTTCTGCAGAGGGACTTTTGTCAACCAGTGGGCATCATTCTGGAGGCACCGCATACAGCACAGTCTTTGAACTTTTCTTTGTTGCCGGCAAAGAAGTGGCAAGTGGAATTATTCTTGCTTTCAGAAAATCTCAAAGAATTCAACAGCCTTACAATAACAGTAGTTATCTTTAAGACATTTGCTGACTAAACCTGACAACTTCGAGTCTTCCCGGCTCCCCAACTGCCACAGCTCAGCTCACTTTCTTCAGGGGCTCAGCATGGCCTGGGAATCAGAGGTCGAAGGTTATCTCCTGGAGGTCTCCTGTTTGCAGTGAATGCCTCTTTTTTTTCTGAAGTCGCTTTGGCCTTCTAACTTGGAAAGATTGTCATAATCTTTTGTTAATTGTCCAGCATTCTTATGAATTCCAAAGATGATCCTCAACAAGTTCAGTCAACTATCTATTAAAACCACAAAACTATCGAGTGACCTTAGGCCTAATTGTACTTGTCAATTGTACCTAATGATCTCTAAAGATTGCTTGCAACTTCATTTTTGCATTTACAAAGCAGTTGAAGAAGTACCCAGTGCTATAATGTACGGATCATGCTAAATGAAATTTACGGAGCACAGGAAGGGAGGTTGAACGAGCCCCGCTGTAAACAGACATCTCCCCAAGAATAGGAAAAGTGATTTGATGCACCCCATAATGAAGGAACATCTCCTCACTGATGTAAAGGAAGATGAGATACGCCCACAAAGAGGGGACACATCTCCGTAAGAGTAAGAATGATGAAGATTAGATGAGCCTAATTATGAAGGGGCATCTCCACAAGAATTGAAAAGGAGATTAGATGGGATGGGCCCCACTATGAGGGGACATCCCCACAAAAGAGTAGCAAGAGTAAGAATGAAGATAAGCTGGGCCTCATTATGAGAGGACATCTCCACAAGGGACTGGAAGGAGATTAGATGGGCCAAAAAAGAAGAGAACATCTCCACATTGATAGGGAGGGAGATGGGAGGCACAATGAGGGGTTTGCAATTGTTGAGACTATCATCACATGACTGGATGTTTTATTTCATTTTATGTGCATAGTCTGAGTCATATCTAAAGTAAGCAATATTTGGGTCTTTTCTTTTCAGGATATATGTGATCCTGCAGGGTTGATCATAAATTGCAGTGTAAACACTGGCTACTACATTAACCATTAAGTTGGTAATCCACCTCAAACACTCATGTTCTTGCGATATCCCTTCAATGTGCCCTGTTGGTTTATGTTCATGTAGACGTGAGGGTAAACAGCAAGGACTTTGAGTGAGCAACACGTACTGGATTGAACAGTGAAAGTTTGTGATTCACTGGATCTATCAATTGTCACACTTTCACTTCTTACCCTAATGAATAATTTCCTTTTTTTAAATTAATACTTTCCTGAAGAATAGTGTTCATATTGTTAAGGGCACTTAAAGTGGTATCCTATTTTCGATCCTTTGCTTTTTGCCCTGGTTGGAAAGATTTCCAGCTGTGCATACCAAGGCAGTTGCTTCATCCAGCTGTTTTTCGCACAACCTGTGAGATCGACAAGCAATTGAAGAAACCAACTCTTTTTATCAAATTAATGGTAAGAAATTCACCACCTCTAGGGCACGTTCTTCTTTCTCACACACCAGGTATGGTCAAATGAAAACTGGGACAAATAATGCATTTGAGACAAAAAAAAAAGAAGTAAATTAATAAAAAACAATGATGAATGAAAAAATAATTGGCAGGTGTTTGGCTACATATTTTTTATAATGAATTAACAAACAAGAGGTTGAAAGTTTCAGGGCTCTTCAATGGAAAGGTGCTAGATTCTATATCAGTAGGCTTTTTGATTGTCTTTACCAAGTGTTTATGTAGATTAGCATATTTCATTAGAAATCATATATTTATTTCATTGTTTACATTTTATCACATCAGTATCCGTTTCAGATTTATTCAAGTGTGAGTGAATTTATGAGATGTATTCAGTGGTGTTACCAGCTGGGGGTACAGGAGAGTAGGAGTAACCTTGTCAAATGTCTTGCTCTTCTCCTCCCCCACTTGTCTCCCAATATGAAATTTGCAGGTACAAAAAAAATAGGGCAACTTTTGAATAAGACAAAACCTTCCTAAACAGTGGCTTTGCCACTGCCTGAATTAAAACAGGAATAAAATCACTAACAAACATTTAGAAGTCTACTGTGATAGGTAAATAAAAATTAACTGGAAAATAGGATTATACCCTCAGTCCTCTATCTCACATGTACATTCTCCCTGTATGATAATTGAACAACCACCACTTGAGGTTTACTTGTGAGAGCACATATGACCTGTATGTCAAAAGAATGCTTGTTGTACATGGTTTGTTGAAACTGTGACCTCATAATGACTCAATCATAGCAGCAAATATATGAAATGTGGGTTAGATTTGGGAGTCACCAGTTGTAGGACCCAGGGAGTGAAACCAGTGCAAGGGTGGACTTGAGGAAATGCAGTAATACCAGCATGGTTCATTGTGAAACCAATTTACAACTCTGTTGGTAAATTCTCTCTAAAGAGTCTCTCAGGGGCATGCATTGCCATCCACACTGGTGGTACAACCCAATAACACGTTAACACTGACTGCACATGCAAAAAACACAGGTTATGCAGTCTACGTCTCATTTTCAAATCTGGACAAACTGTGTAACTCAAAGGGACGCCCACTTTTCCTTTAAAAAATGGGACTATAAAAAATGGGACTATCCCAATTGATAGGGCAGATGGTAACCCTAAGTTTATGAAGTCACTCTCCCACATCAAAAACATGACAAAATTAAAATGGAAAAGATAAGCAAAAAGGATGGGAATATTAGTATATGGTCTGCTTGCAGCAAATTGTATTAAGAATATTCAGAACACAAAGTATTAAGGTCCAGCATGGCTCTCCATACAGGCATTTGAATGCACCATGGATTCTTGATGTCACCAAGTAATTTTCAGTTCAGATAAAACTTTGCAATAAATGGTTGTCCCAACACCAAAACCCTATGGTAGCAATGATATGCTATCTCAGGAAGCTGATTTCAGTGAAAAAAGAACTCTCAAGTTTTAATGTCATAATAATTTGAGGCAATCAATTATTTTGATGTAAGTTGGTACAACAGTCCACATACGCTTGATATTATACATGTAATGAATTGTATGAGGTACTAGTTTTACCATACAATGCAATTCCATCTTCATTTTTTTGTTTCCATTTATATCATGATTGCATTTCTTCTTCTTAAATCAATGCCAGATTTCCAACTGTTAAAGCAACATGCTTCATTCTGTATTTTTATTCACTCATGACAATCACATTGCTGGCCAACTGAGATACTATTCAGCCAGCTTGCAAAACCTAAGAATATTTCAAGTAATTTGCTGGGCTCATAACTCACCTAAAAGTAGAACACTTCAACAATTCCTCAATCCCTTACCTGAGGTGTTTATTATAGCCACTGGTAGACTAATATTAACTGCTGTGAAATCAGTAAAGGTGCTGTTAGTGTGATCAAACTTCAGCAAAAGAAACCAGTTTAATCTGAATAATAATTGACTCACCTCAGCATTGGTCCAACAGGAAAATTTAAATATTTGATAAAACAAAAATGTCTTACTTGGTTATTGACTTATCTTGGTGTTATTTTATTGAAATTACTCTTTGGGTGCAACTTTCAAGCTATAGCCCCCTTTTTGTTGTTGTTGCCAGGATATTCTAAACTTAGTGAACAGGGAGTTGACATGTTCCTTTAACCATTGTGGGTTAGTTTGTGGTTAGGGGAATCCAACCCAAACAGAGATTAAGTTGAATGTAATCATATGTGTGGTCAAGGCTTGATGTTAACAAAATAAAAAATGTCTCATGCCTCTCAAAAAACTTTATTGGACATCAAATACTCACTTTCATTTTTTTTTTTTTTGAATCTCGGCATAAGTAACCGTAAGAGTAAGAAACTGATAAAGGGTGTCGGTTGATTTAATGCCGGAGAGATTCTGCTCTTTGGAATTTAGAAGTAGATTGGAGATGGGAGGGGGGAGAGGGGAGGGAGAATACTGAGTGGGAGAAAAGGATGGAGACAACAGAGGGAAGAACTAGAGGGACTATATGCATATACCTGTCCCACGTGAAGATAAAAGTCAAGGAAAGGGGTAAAAGAATTCCACCGAATGTTCTGCTTTTACGTCATAAAATTCATAAATATGATAATAATACCTGAATGTTGTCGTATTGAAAAGGAGAGATACTCCATGTTAGTAGTCACTAGAGAGATAGTCTGTCAATTTTTAACTCTGAACCTTCTTCATTATGCAACATCACTATAAGTTCCTTCAAAAAAGCCAACAACAATTTATGGCTCAGAAAAATGACCCTAAAAATTCTAGAAAACTTTTTGTGTTACATTTGAATACCTAAGAGGATGGGTCCGTCATGCCGACCTGCATTTCTGAAGGCATCCTCACTTTTCAGTCTCTCTTTCACTCTCGGATCTAGTTAGTAGTTGCATCCTGATCATTCAAGTTTTTCTGTGGATATCCACTACCTCGATATTGCATCTTTTGATTTACGATCTGTAACTCCTGCAGGGTCCAACAGACATACGATCCTAAGCCAGTTGATGGGAGGGGGAAAAAAAAACACTGTAGTGAATGTTTCATGGGAAAAAGAGAAGAATTCTGAGGACTGCTAAAATGACAAGCAGAGAGAAAATGCCTGCTTCGTTTTTTTTTCTTCATATTTTACAACGGCCTATAGAATGTACAGACCTATCTTCCCTGTGAGATCAGTGATCAGCATAGTAAGCACAGGAAGTATGAGACATTAAATGGTAACATTTTTCTATTTGTAGTCTAGCTCTGTTTTCAAGTGTTTTTACAATACTTCCTCAAAGTGAACCTTTCGCCACCTTCATGTTTGCCTCTAAAATCAATAATATTTAGGACTACTTACAGGCTACCAGGGAAAGAAAGGGAAAATGTTCCTCAATCCACATTTTTCACATTTTTGAAAAGTTTTTCATTTTCTGTTATTTTTTTTTCTTTGGCCTTGGGAGGAGCATTGAGTTTGGAGCATCCAAAGTAACACTGATTCTTTTCAATAACCGAAGTACATACAGGTTGTCCACAGCAGCCATGCAAGGAAGGAGAAGTATTGTTCAAGGGTGCAATTATGATTGCCAACGTGTTAAAAACATTCATTTAAGGGATGTTATAGACATTGCAACTCAACTCACTTCAGTTTCATTAGTACTGTACAAATTATGACTGAGAAGAAGACCATATCATTTGCTGACTGTTCTTTGGGAAGAAGGGAAAGCTCAAAATAATCTTTCAGTTCCCAGGGCTTCTTAGTCTTGTTGACCATGTGGGACATTTATGGCTCGAGAACGTAGGTAGCCTGTCAATAGTGGTGTGATTCAATTGGATCCCATCCATGTATTCTCCTGCTATGTATCTACCTTGTTCACACTTATAGTGGTTGGACTTGTATCACTTCAGAATGTTGGCATACTTAGGCAGCTCGATGGTGATGCTGAAGTATGAAAAAAAATCACATTCCATAGTTCTCCCTACAATATTTTGTTCACAGTAGTCATGGACTTTGTATGGCTTTAAAATTTAGCTTCAGAACACTGATGCACAAAAGTCCATCTCTTTCAGTAGTTTTCTTTTCATCACTGACCATTTTGGACTGTACATATTTTTTCACCATCTTCTTCCTCCTCTCAACAATGTCAGACAGGAGATGATAATTTTCCGAGTTTGTTTGTTAGGTTGCTAACAGCTCTGGGCACAAAGCAAACCTAGCTGATCTCCACGCTTCTTTTCGAGTCTAGTCCACCAAGAGTGCCCGCTGACGTTATTGGAACAGACCTACGGGACGACGGAATACATAATCAAATCAAATTGATAAGTGAGGCCATCGAATGAATTGCAGTTCTGTTACGGAGGGGTATCTGTTGCGCGTATAATGTAATAAAAATGATGGCAAGCATCAGAACAAAGACAAAGAGAAGTATGCAGGCTATTTAAGATGATGAGAAATACAAGGAGGAGGCAGGGATGGATATAACAAATCATTAATTTGAGAGAAAATTAAAAAAATTATTCGCAAGTTGAATGACCAGTGACTGTATATCTCTTGAATGGCTGCAGGATCTAATAGATTGACAGTAAACGTTGATAAGTTTTGCAAAGTGCAGGGCAATCAAATCGACTGCAACAACAATGGCAGGATAAAAGAAAAGGCATATCATGTTGGTTCTTTCAAAGAGAATTTTGGTAATGTGAGCCAGATGGAAATGTGCATGGCCACCAAGTTGCTTATTTTTGTTATTTTCTGTTGTTGTTGTTTTTGTCCAGATTCTTTGAAAATGTTTGAAGAAGTGAATGTGGTAACAAAGAAAATTCCTCATGTGGTGGTGGAAGAGGGATATGATTTGTTGGCTTCAAGGCAGTTTTAATGATATGTTGAAATGATTAGCAGATCATACATGTAATATTGATGTTCATCTTCTAGTAGTGTGTCTGTTCATTGACTAGCTTTGTTAACCTATAAAATATTAGATTACGCATACCTGTATTTACAACACCCGTATGTGTCGACACTTTTTTTCTTTCATTTTTTGCATATTTGGAATTTCAGAATTAAGGAACAGATACTTTCAAAAGCAAGGGGAGAAACTTCATGTAATCCTGCCCAAAGGGGCCTTTTGCTGTCTTACTTTTGTGCATAACATATTGTAGCAACCTTTTGTATTGAATCCCATGTGATTAACCTCGAAGATGAAATGCCTGGCAGGTGTGACAGATTTCAACATTCTCAGCCAGCACAGCTGTGAATCACTAAGTTATGTTTTCCGCTGGGAATAACATTAAAATAGACAGCAATGTGGCACATGGTACAGTGAGAAATGAACTAGTCTAACAGGTGGGTGGATTTGGGTTAAGCTACCGGTGGTACTCTCATAAAATTTTGGAAAACAGTTTTTGATTGAAATCTTCCCAAGTACAAGAGACCCAAAAGAAAATTTAAAGTAAGGCTCTGACCTCAGGTAGCCTTACTTCCATGCTGGCAGTAAGAGTGATTTCTTTTCATTGATGTAAATGGATGATGGAAATTATTAGGGAATTGGAAGCATAAGGAAAAAGTACTTTGGAGGTAAACAGGATACATATTGCAAAACAGTTCTTCAAACAAATGTTTACGTAATTTTTTTTTTTCAAATGAATGTTTAGGTAACCCACGACAAATGTGTCTGTCAAAGTTGGTAAAGTTAAAAGGTATGAACTCTTTGGAACCCAATTAATCGTGTCAGGTTGATGGATACAAACTGAGGGAAAGCCATTGCTGTTTTCACTTTAAGTATTGGTTAAGATAAGGTTTAACACCAGCTGTGTTAATTATCCATATTATGTTGATGATTATCCAAACATTTTGTTTATTTTTAGCTTTTGACTGAGCTACCATTGAAGAAAACATCTGTAGTTTTGAAAATCTAATGTAATCTTATTACATGCTATACCTAAGAAAGTTCATTGAATATAGAATTAGTTTGCCTGCATTTTGAATGGTATTTGTATATGTTTAGGGCTTTCAGATATAACATAAAATATAGCGTCGACTGTGAATATATATAACTAGTTACCATATAGGGCTAGTAGGGCTGTGAGTATATGTAGTTTTGGCTAGAATATAGGACTATCACTGTTACAACAGGACTTAAGGGTATATAGGGCTTTTTAGTGTGTGTAAGTATAGTACACTGCTATGAATATATGTCACTTATAAGGCTATGAGTGTATGCTACTTGTAATGCATAACCGGCTATGAGTATTTTTTAATGATAAAATGGGATAATGAATAAAAAAAATAACTGAACATTCCTATAACATTTCAATTAGATAAACAAAAAAAATAATCATTGTTTCTATTGTGGGCAATCTCCTGCAGCATATTGTGCGTAGAGTTTTGAAGCAGAATGGCTAACGTTGATCATCTATGTGCATGTAATTAGTGAGCTCATGATGATCTTTGTTATGTTGCCCAAAGATAAATCATAATCAAGTCACACCAGTTTGCTTTCATCATGAAGATTGGTGTACTAGACTAGTCCAGGCACCCAAAGATATGGGCCTTCAAAATATCAATTGAATGGAGAGAAGGGGGGGTGGATTATGTAATCTCTCTTACGAGTCAAATCTGCTCTTAATTTTTCTTTTCTCGTTTTCTAGCTTCCTTGAATTTTATGCTATTTTTCTTTGTGAATGTTACTTTCCTTCCGTCAAAGGATCCATCCAAAGATAAGGGAGTACTTTCTTTGTCTCTACCTTAAAGAAAAAGGTTCATTCCTACTTGTATGTGTCATCAAAACACCTCTCCTGTATGATGTTTTCAAGCCTCTCTTCGCCTTAAAACAAAGTTAGGTTCATCACTAGTGTGTCCATACTATTCTGTGTAATCAGCTTGGGACACTCCACCCCCCACCAGACACTCCACCCCCCTGTCCTATTTTCCTTCTTCATCACTTTCACTCATATTGGGGGGGAGGAGGGGGCATAGAGCATGAGTGAAGCATAGAGCGTGGAGCCATGAAGTGCAACTTCTTCCTTATCCAGGCTCTCGTTTGTTCGATGTTTGACAACTATTACCTATTGTTGCAGATTCGCCACTGACAGTATTGGAGCAACCTGCCCGGAGGGTGCTAAGCTAGGTTAATTGATTATTTTAACTGAAGACTGTTTATTTTGGTATCCTATATATTACCTGGAAAGCAGGACTTTTAAGAAAGAAAACAATTCAAAAGGGGATTTCCACAAAATAAACTTCCTAGCCTCCCCCTTTTGACAGGGAAGTTGGTCAAATATCTTACAATAACATCATAGTCAGTCTTCATGTTTCATTGACTGACCCTATGTCAAACAAGAAGAGTTCCAGAGAGTCCATTCAAGNNCATCCGCCTGCCTCCAAGGAGGATCACATCCGCCTGCCTCCAACTGATAAGCTGGGATGATTCTTCAAGCAATGAAACAAAAAAAAGATTAACTGGAAACTTTGAATAAACACTGAAAATGAATCCAGTTTATCAGATGCCTTTATTTCCATATTTAACAGGTTGGTCTTAAGAAAGGATAACATGGGTTGGATGTAGCCATCAATCAAACAAATTCACAATATGGCAACCTGGAAACTACTCCATCTTTGCCTGATATCCACCATTTCGATAACATTGCAAATTTGTATCATATTTTGCTTAAAATGCTTTAATAGACTGAACAAAGTGGAAAAAATGGTTCACAATATTCAACAAAAAGTTAGCATGTTTAAATAATGGAAACATATTTAGCGAGTTAACTTTCTACACACTTTTCAAGTGAAAGATTAAACTGCTAAAATAATTGATCGAAAGAACTTTGAACTGCTTATCTTTGGTAGTGATTGGGTATTTATTTATTCAACCATTTTTTGCATTTTTCATTCAGTTGCAATCTACCTAAAACCTTTTTGAACATTTGAACCATTCATTTTTTTCTTCCCTGCAGTGGAAATGCCCACTTTTACTTTTTAAACCAAAATTCATGTCATATTTTTTCCTCAACTTTAATGTAACCTCATCTCTCTTTGACTGGTTCATCTTTGTCCAAAGGAAAGTTTGAAACTCATGGTCTTAGCTTCAACAAATGAACACAGTTTGAAATATAACAAGTCACCTGGAATACTAAATTAAGGATGTTCCTGTCGCTTTATTTATATCCTGTCGCTTTATTTATATATGTATGCTTGCTCAATCAAATAACTTCTGCTGTAGAGGCAAAGAGTGTCTCACTTTCTTTGGTTTAAGGAGTGCCGGAACTGGTTGAGTGTCTGACAATTTGACTAAACATTTCAATTATCAGATCTTTTTGTGGCACAATTCTAGGTAATACCACAAGGAACTGTCACAAAATACTGTGACTCAGTCGGTCAAAACTTTCAGTTTGGCTGAAATCATTAAATTTATGATGTTGTCATATTAAGGTCGATGGTAGCGCTTCTCCTTAATGGCCCTCAAAGTTTAACTTTGGGGTAAGTTATGTTCAGGGTCAAAATTTTTACTTTTTGAAACTTAACAATATCATATTGGTTTTATGAGATAACTTACTCTCTGTGACATTGAACAGAACAAAATGTCCGGGACCAACAGATAATGGCTAAATCAGAGGTAAGGAAAATGGGTAGAATATGGTAATAATCGCAAGTTAACTGTCAAATGTTGGTTTCTATGACTATTGCACATAATTAATTATTTTTGGTTGGTAAAACATAATAAATGATGATGAGGAGAGCTAATATTTAACATAAAAATGTGTTACTTCTCAAAAAATGGGAAACAAATGACAGCTATGACTAAGAACAGTCGGTGTAGTTCATGTCACAAGGACATTGTTTGAGACTGGTGTTCATATTAAGTAAGTTAAATCAATTAATGTCATAATAACAACAAAAATTGGGAAATATACACTTGCAGAAGAAAGTAAAAAAAGATTGTTTGAGACTTTGTCCATTTCAAGGAAACTTTAGAATCAGTAACACATAAGAAACATGCAAGAACATATGCATTTTGTTGAATGAATGAATCAAAGTATGATAGGAATGAAAATAAAACAAGAAGTCCACATTTTCATGTCAGCACAATTTTGATTGCTGACAAACTGTCACTGTCAAATTCTATGATCTTGGTGGTTGTATTGCATGTTCTTGGTGGTCAGGGCTGTCACCAGACCATTTTGAGAGCCGGGTAAATTGTGATCGCTGTCCTGGGAGAGGGGTCTAAGGGGAGGAGGTTCTCCCTCCCCTTCAACCTGCAAACTAAAATTTTTGTGGGTTGGAGAGTGCTTCTGCTGCAAAATGGTGCACTCTAGAGAGCAAAATACAGTAGAGGCTACAATTCTTGCAGTAATTTTCAATTTCCAGGTTGCAAAGTATGTCGAACTACTTAATATTGATGTGATAGTAACAATGAGTAACTTTCACTCAGAATT
>VJOZ01020315.1:1841-20964 GCA_009801055.1 Stichopus horrens | reverse complement strand
TAATAAACTTGTTTTAAATATCAGCTGATAGACCTGGCTTTGCAATTACATAAAACCAGGTTTACCACTTCGTGGGTGATAAACGTGGTTAGGTTTAAAAAATCTTGGCTCATTGGTTGATAAACTTGGTTTATCGATGCCAAATGCCCAGTGATTCCAAAAACCACTGATAAACTGAAGAATAAGTTAAGATCAAACATAAACTTATCTTTTTGGTTTTTCAGTNNTTTCCTTTTTTTTTTTTGTGGGTGAGATCTGAAAATTCCATTCCTTGATGATCATCACTGTTTGCATTTTGCCTTTGTCTCTTGCAGGAGGATTCTAGGAAAACACTCAACAGACCTATCTTCAAGCGGTACCCAGACGTTAAATTAGAATTGGACCGATGGGTCCACGAGCAGAGTGAGCAACACATTTTGATGAAAGCACCCTATGGGCTGTCTGGTTATCGAGTTAAAGTTTACCGGATAGGCTCCACTACCCAATGGTTTACTGCTGTCATCACGGGACATGACCTCATGACAAGGGTAGGTTCTGACTGTATGTATTGTTGTCAGTCTTATTGTATGTTTGTGCCTGTTTGTCAACCTGCCAAACGGTGTAATAAATCATAGCAACTTAACCACCTGTACATAGTGGTTGTCTGGAATGCATTGTTCTGACTTACCCACCTGTACATAATGGTTTTCTGGAATGCATTGTTCTGAGTTGATAATCTGTAGGGTATATCATTCAGAATGAATATGGTCCTCTCCTCCTTGACTGGTATGTCCCTTCAAGCTTGTTGTCGTCGTAAAAAGAGTGACAGGTTAGATTTAACAGTTTCTACAGTCCAGACCTGCTTCAAGCATTTTGCTCTGGTGGTTACATAATAAAATGCCATGGTTTATTCCCAAAAGCTGTCTTTTCTTTCCATCCCTAATTTTTGACCGTGTTGAAATGAAACATCAGAAGCAAGAAGCCACTCGCTCTGGAACTTTTTTCATGAAAATCTTATTTATTACCGAATTACTGAACATTGCAATTCAACAATATTTTCTGACATACATAACTGGCAAATTACATACATCCTTGCACTGTCTGTATGGAAATAGCTGGTACAGGCCTGCATGGACATGACAAAGTCGATGACAAATCTCATCTGTAATTTGTTTCCATAGAGTTTCCATATCTGCAAAGGTAAATCCCCTTTTATGAGTCACATTGGGTAATAATTGGTTTTGGTTTTCTCTCTCCTGCAGGATCTAGCACTTGTCCACAAACCCCCCTCTGCAATTGATCACTCTTATACAAACAAACGTCCCCATCCACAAATGAAACTGCGGATTCAGCAGAAAGGTGTGTCCCGTGGGAAGATGACCAGAGTAAAGTCATTCATTCGTTACTTAAGTTCATATCTGCAGTCATTAAAAATTAACCACAATGAGGTAATAAGCCGTAGTAGGAAACATAGCTTGACAAAGACACCACATCATAAAACACAAGGCAAAGGTAGAAAGACAATATGCCCTCATGTAATATGCACCAAGATCACAAGATTAAGATTGCGTGTGTGAAATGATACATAGGGGGAGGAGAGAGGGGAAGGAGATAAAATAGGTGAAGGAATTCTGTAAGAAGAGCGCTGTGCACCCTCATTCTTTGCAGAAAGCCCAGGGTTCAATGTACTTATCTTTTTTGTTTTAGTATCTTCCTGAATGTCATTTTCACAAAGGTCCTTACATCATGTAAAGAGAGTTCAAGGCTGCATTCGGTGTCCCATACTACCTATTCCAGTTTTCCGCCTATCGCCAATTTGCCATACGCCTTTGAACCCTTGTTACGGTTTCAGGGTTTGTGGAAGTATCGCATTCGTCGACATAAAGAACAGGGAATATTTACACTGGCTACACAAAGAATTTACCTTAGATTGCACTCTCAGGGCTCGCTAGTCTATTTACTCCCATTGCGGCAGTATGGTATATGGTTATGGTGAAATGTAATGCCTCACTGATCACAGTCTTTAAGCAACAAGCTTTGCAGGTACTGTACCATCACTATTGTGAAATGACTCAGGTTGCAACTGTATTTCGCCGCTGGCAACATGTGTACAGAGTTGTCCTCGGTTTAAGCTCAAAATTATGCCCACATATGCCAAGTAAAAGCCATTATTGCACCGCCCACACTCACACACTCCTGCACTTTGTTCCCATCCTGTCACAAATAGAAATAGATTCCTCTGAAGTAGATATATGCGAGCATGTCTGTCGTCAGGAACATGTTTCTAAACGTGAAGCATTGCAAAATCAAAAAAGAAAAGAAAATGAGAGGAAAAAAAAATGAAGAGAAGGCAACATTGAAGGTCTCAGAGCAGCAGAGCACGGCGAAAAGTGCGATGACAGATTCCGTTGATTAGCATCAAGTACTCCTGTTCCAGTTTGATGCAAGGTGAATGGTTGTAACAAGTTTCGATTCTCGCTGGTGTATGTGTTGTTTGTTGGTTCATGGATAGGATGATGAGGATGTAGACTGATGAAAGCTCATCTCGGTGATGAGATTGCTCAGGCTGCTAATATTGTCATCAATCAATGGATCAGTCCATTTTCTGTAGATGTTGCCCAATCAGTTGTGCACCATGCAACTTTTTTTTTTTTTTGCCAGTGGTACTTGAAATGCAGTTGAGTTTCCTCAGTGCTTTTTTGTAACCTATCCTGAGTGGAGTACGTTTGACTTGAAGATAAGGGATATCTATTTTTTGCATCTTTGCAGTTGCAAGGCCTGTGAATATTGTATCACACTGGCTTTTGAAAGGATGTACTGTTTTACGTGTATGAAAAGTGTATTTATCTACAGTGTCTGCGTTGCAAGAGTTATGTGTGTAGGCTACTGTAAAGCACTTGAAGATGGAATACTGTACAAAATATTTGTGTAGAACTAGTCGAATAACTGTGTGCATTTGCAGTCAGTTATTTTTTTTTCTTTTGAACATTTTTATGCCTCTATGGCAAGAAACACCTCTGGAAGAATAAAAAGTAAAATAAATAACTAAGGGCTGTTACAGACAGGTTCTATTGAACCTTTGCTGATTCGTCTAGAGGATGCATTTCATGGTGGAGCAATAGGAAATTAAAATGCTATTGTAAGTGAAAATGTTTCAACTGTATTAAACTCCCTTTACGAAGCATCTGCCCTTAGTTGATCTCATTTTCGAAGTTTGCTGTCAGTGGGTCCAGTGATTTGGTGCTTGTCAAATTTTTGTTAGAGAGCAACATGTAAACAGAAGACTCTGTTGCATACATACTTCCAGCAGACAAAAAGTTCAGTACTTTTGGGAGGAAGTGTACTTGCTTGATTAATACTAATTGGTAAGCTCAGCTAGGTGATCACATTTGAAAGAGAGCTGTACCACAGGCTGATATAACACAACAACCAACCATCAGTCAGTCAACAGATAAGCCCATATTTCTGAAAGAATTTATCAAGTTGCACACTTGGCTGCTGGAAGAATCAATCACCATTTGATTGATTGATGGATGTGTTCTATAAAAGAAAATATGCAAGTTTACCCATACTGTCAAGTTGATGGTGGAGTATATGCACTGTATTGCATGCAGCCGGTCAAAATGAAGTGAATACATTGTATAACAAAAAGGACCATCCATTGCTTCTGAGGTAAGTTTCAGAGAAATCTTGGGTGTTGTTCGTTGAGTGCAAGCTTAGGCATGGAATCCTTGTTTGAAGTCAAAGGTCATCAGAGGTGGAGCAAGGATGGTGGATGTTGGAGAGTAACATTCCATATATAGAATGGATATCTCTGCTGTGGTTTTTTTTTATGGTTGTTGCATTCATGTTTAATTGTGGGGTCATGTTCATGAGAATATGTATGATTTGATGGTGAGACCCTTTTCTAGTTCTGGATACTAGATGCCTTTTGTATAGTCATAGAGATGGGATGCAGTGCACCAACAAAAAGGGCTAGGCTGGGGGGATGAAAGTCTGATTTGGTTATAGATTCAAATCAGGTCTCACTCCATGACTTTCCCTTACCTTTGCCAACTCTCATTATATCAAAACCTTTGGCACAAGTCCATTTGATTTCCTGATTTCATTTCCCGTTATGTATGTTGTAAGCATCATGTAAAGTTCAGCCGGCGTACGTCATAAGTTAGTAATGCTTGGGCCTGTTTCTATTTAATAAACAAAGGTCATTGATGCTTTAAATTTGTCTGTCATGTGTTCCTTATTGTCAGTTGAGAAACACTTTTGAAAGAAAGCATCTTTTGGGAATATACTTTTCAAATTTCTTAAGTGTCACCATTTTTTAATTTTTAAACTTTGCCAGTGAAGAGTTACTTTACGTTCTTATAAATGTACATTAACTCTTATGAACCTTGACCATGTAGTGGTTCTGAACCAGGGAGGAGGTGGGGGAAGGGACATTTAATTACCCCCTGGAGGCAATTTTGGTATCTCATGGGGTGAGTCATTGATCAACGATCCTGTTCAGTGTTTTGTTCTAAGTGTTGTAGTTGTATAAGATTACTCCTTGAGTCAGATGGTCGCAAGGACTGTACTAAACAGTAGCACAGTTACGGTGCCAGACCCATTTTAGTATAAGCCTGCCTATTCACATTTTGCAAAAGGTAATTGCCAAGCTGGTAGAAGTGCTTTACTGTGGTGATGAAATTTAGTGCACTAAACTCTTGATATTTAAATGTGTTCTAGGAGGAGGAAATTCCTAGCTATGGTTTTGGGGATGATATTGTGTGATATTTATTAAATGTAATGTTGACATAGTGTGATATTGATATTGTCTGATATTGATTGATTGTGTCGTCGGTGCCATGCATGACTTCTTTTGGGCTGTTTGGAGGTGCAGATTTCCAGCAGATGTGAAACAAGTGAAGGACTCAGAAGGAGGGTCAATTTGTCTTTTGCATTCATCCAAATAGGCTAGATCTACAGGTGCTGTCATCCTTCTGTCAATCTTTACTATTTAAAAAGTTATCCTTGTCGGAACTTCATTCTGATAAGCATGTTTTGAACATTTCTTAATTCTTTTTTTACTTTTTAGGGATACAAAGATTTTCATCCATTACTGAAAACATTTTAAGTGACCACACTCAGGGTTTTCTTTCGTTAATTCTTTGCCAGTGTTTCTTCACAGTATTTAAGTTAAAACAACGCAAAGCATGCCTAAGTAAATATGCATCTGATAGGATATATTAAGAAGGACAGCTGGGTGTTAATTGTTGATTTAAAAAAATCCCAAAAGCAGGTCTATTGCCTCAGAGGGCTTAAAAGCCAAGTCCATCTTGTGCCAAGTTTCACTCAGCCCACTATGTGAACAGGATGTATTGATTGCACCGCTTGTTGAAACAACCGCGGAGATCGTAAAAGGCCGTGATAACCAGTTGTGAACTTAATAAAGGAAGACCAATTTCCTTTAGTTGAAAGACATCATCCTCAAAGCTGCCAACAGGAAATGTCTGGGATGCACAACCTATTTATTACTTTCTCTTTCTCTGCTACATGTGTGCCTGCGCCAAACGTGCGTATTTCCTGCAATTGGACGACGTGAAAGTGTGCCTAGTGGCTAATTCATCAAAAGTGTTGTATAGGTGCTCTCTGCAAAAGGTCACCAAAGTTTCCTCTTTCAAACTTTTTGCCATTCTCGAAGAGTGTTAATTGCTTTGACAGAAATTAAGCTCGCCTGTTCAAATCCATTCATAGACAGAATGTAAACGTCGAACCGTAATCAAACCTAATGAGGGTGGGAGGGTAAGTAAGGATGGATGGGGTCAGCGGTGAGGAATCAGGATGGTTGTGATAGTTTTGTAGTCCAAACGTGCAGGATGACTGTACAGAGAGAAACAGGTAGGGATGAAACAGGTAAATATGGACAAAGAAGTTGAGATAAGAGGATAATACAGACAGATGCCAGATTCTCTAAACTATACTTTGATATTCCAAAGGGGGTTGAACCAATCTGAAAGATCTTAGTAGTAATATTTAATGATTAGGATGTAGACAGGTTTTGTCCCTGGATTGTTAGCTCGGTAGAACACTTGCTTTCCAACTGGGAGGTCATGGGCTTGACTGCTGGCCAGGTCATGCCAAAGACGTAGAAAATGGAACCTGTTGCTTTTTTGCTCGGTGATCAGAGTTTTAAAGGGTGGAATAGGGGTGACCATGGATGTGATAATTCTTTTTTGAATGGCTAACTGTCAGTCATAATGTCATAATCCTCAGGGATTAAGGGAAGGTTTCGGAATGTGATGACGTGGACGGGTGGATTACACCAGCACTTTGAGCCTTGAGCATATTAACAGTGTGGATTCAGCACTATATATAAGACCTGAACATTATCATCATCATTAGCAGACAGATTGACAGGCATCAACAACCTGCTACAAAGGC
The DNA here is from genome assembly GCA_009801055.1 of Stichopus horrens. Lineage (NCBI taxonomy): Eukaryota > Metazoa > Echinodermata > Holothuroidea > Aspidochirotida > Stichopodidae > Stichopus > Stichopus horrens. The sequence continues at coordinate 14,565 of VJOZ01020315.1, read as the reverse complement.
AACTGCCAGAGCGGTTCTGCTAAGATTGACAAGAGCAGTAGTGATGGTCCATTACTCAAACACTGCCTGAGTAATTTGCTTCACCAGTGCCAGGAGGGAGGGGAATTCCCCACGGGCATGAGAGATCTGCAACATTGTCACCCTGTATAATAGAAACAAAGGTAACTGCGGTAACTGCAACAACTGCAGTTCTGCATCTTACTAAGCATCATGGGTAAACTCTTCGCTCGTGAGGTTCTAAACAAAACTCCAGAAACTTGCAGACAGGCTGTATCCAGAGTCATAGTGTGACTGTAGACTGGAACGATCCATGATGGTTGAACGTGTTTTCCCTACACCACCAACTATAGGGGAAGTGCTTAGAGCAGGACCAGCCACTCAGCATTTTCTTTGTAGACCTCCCTAAGGCATTTGGCCTTGGTAGTGAAGTGAAGATGAGCTCTGCAGAGACAAGACCTTGAGCTGATTGGTTTCTGAAAAGCTGAACATGGTGCAGCCCTTTCACATATAAAGGGCATCATTGGTCTGGTGTGATGGAGAATCATTAATGCCTTTTGACGTAAAGAATGGCTAAAGGCAGGACTTTGCCCTTGCTCCAAATGGTGTATTTCATTCATGTCCATGTAGGACTTTGGAGCTTTCTCTGAAGGGCTCTCTACTCACTGCAGTCATGAGAGAGATGCTGCTTGCTGATGATGCAATTTTGACATCTCACGGAGGGTGTCGTCCTCAGAGTCTCATGGATATCAGTTTGTAGGCCTGTGAGGACTTCTGGCTGACTTTGCCCAAAGGAAGACAACATCCTGCCCCAAGGCACAGAAAGCTGGGCCCTCTATCAACCATCAACAATGATCAGCTAGAAGTCGTTTAGTGCCTCCCCCTTTCCTGGCTTAACAGCAACAGACCGTCTCGACATTGGTCCTGAGATCCACAGTTTCACAAAAAGGGGTTTTGAAATCAATGGAACTCACCACCAACACCTTGTGGAGGGGATTGGGGAAAAAAGGGACACAAGGAAGTAAGGAACTACCTTATCAGTCTTCCACTGTACAAAGCTTTGTGTTTTGTTTACACTTTCTTGCAAGAGCTCTCCTGGGCCCCTCTGTTATATCACTCATCTAATCTTTGTTTCCACGTTGCTGATAGTAACAATGATACTACGGACAGTCCATAAGACAAAGCAAAGTCAGTAGTAGTTGTTTCATTGTCTCTCTTTTGTCCCAGCTTGTTTGTCCACTTTATTCTGAGAATTTTAGGCGTGAGGATAACAGTCACACACATGATTTCACTTTCTGTGGGAGGTTTGTGTAGTCGTTGCACTGTTGGTTTCAAGTTCCAATCGTACCCAGGCAATATTTCATTGCTTTTGATAGAGTAGTTGATTGAAAAATGGAAATTGTTGTTTTACAAAACCAGAGGGCACTGGATCACTCATCAGTATGAATATTCAATTTGGCTCACAACTTGTGAACCATCCACTCACAGAATGAGACGGTTGAGGTAAAGTGCTCTTCACATTTAACTTGTAATTGTGCAACTGGAATGTCCTGATAGTTTCATTGTTAGTGGAGAGCTGTACTTTCGATCTCACCGATGACTACTAATTCAACAATTTTATGTCTCAACCTTGGCTTTTGTGCACCATGTCTGATGTTCACTGTGTGACATTCAGGTCTGAGGTTTTCAAGGGTAAACACCCTCATATCCAGTGGGTGATTTGAGCTGTTATCAGCTACTGTTTCAAAAGCCAAAAGATTAGGCCGATGCCATTGGTTGTGAGTGAATGAGGAGAAGAGAAAAAAAAAACAAGATTTTGACAGGTATTCTAACAACTAACGCCTGCTTTGTCCTGCCCATAATATTTCGGCTTCATCAGTGTATGTTGTTATGTAATCCTGAGCCTTTTCCTCTCATGCAGTGGAGAAGTTTTGCAGACAGTTTGCCACAGAACTCCCAGTTTCAAGTCGCTGTTTGAATTTCTTGGTGAAATGTGAAAGTTGCGAAGTCCATTCTGTTGCCAAATCTGCAACTTTTCACCCAAACTAGCCAGCTTTGTATAAAGTATGCTAGTGTCTGTGGAACCTACGCCACCCTTCTACCTGTTTCTTCCCCCCATACATATAGGATACATAACATTCTGGCAAGTTCTGAGGCTTTTGTTTTACGAGCCTGTATGCAAACCCTTGCAAATTGTCTCTTGCTCAAACAGTTTTCCATTGATCCTGTACATACGTACACCCGATTATGGTTACAACTTACAAGCCAGCGCCTAATATTATTCCCAAACCCAGTCTGTGGTGCACAGGTAGGTCTATGACTTTTCTTGCCTTGTGGGGCCCTGTTGGTTGTCATGGAAACCAATTGGAAAGTGTGGAAGTCCTTGGGTACAATATGAGGTTCAATTACTTTCCTTTTCATCTGTTCAGGCATTTTACACCTCCCTAGACATTTCCTCCTGACTCCCTATAGGTCACAGGATGACCTTTCATGTAGAGGTTAAAATATTTTTCAGTCAATAACAAGTGTAGTCTGGTTATTACAATATTGGTGTGGCGTAGTTGTGTTTTTTTTTACCCCCTTTTCCCACCATCGTAAAGTGGTTAGTTGTTAAGGAGGACTGTTTGTGTGTTTGGCTTCCTCAATAAATCTCATATACCCTCTTGTCTGCCATCATAATAACTGATAACAATGGATAGGGAGGATTGCATTCATAAATCATATGTGTTACTACCTGGGCTTATCCCTAGTCCATTTGATCACTATCTGAACTTTGTAGTAATAAGGTACCAGTACTTTATCTTGACATACATGTAAAATTACCTCTTTGTGAGATTTAGGATTGTGATAGTCTAATACACATTTATATAGGACTTTATCGTTAGATGATATCAAATGGAGAGATGTCATCAAGGACCATCAAAATATTTTGGATTGTTCTTAAAGCTTTGGAGTGGATTTCAAACTTATTCCTAAGTATATCTCATTGCTCTATTAACTTCGTAGCAAACACACAGAAAGTGGTTGGGAGGGGTGGAATGGGAAAGGTGTGTGTTATCTGAAAACTGGAATATGAGTTGAAAATTTGTCAGTCAAATTCCACGGATTATATCATATTTATGTCGTCACAAAGTAGCCGGCCCACTACACAAATAAATACCTGGTTTAAACCTAAGTTTACCTACATGAATATTCATATCCATTCCCATCGGTCTGCTTGATTTCAAGTTGATTTCAAGTAACAGTGATTAAGGGTGACTGCTTTCTTGGAGAGTCTGAATTTTTTGTATGGCCAACAACAAAAGTGTCAAGATAATTTTCATATTCAAATATCTGGGAGATGAGTGCATAGGTTTCTTAAAACAGGTGATCTTTTCTCCCACTTTCTTTTCTCTGAAACACTGAAGAGGGAACAAAGGTAGATGACCTAGGGAATTACCTCTCAATCCTTAAGACTTAAATAAAGATGATGATCCCTGGGTTCTAAAACGTAAACATGGAGTTCAGTGCACAGGATCCTTCTGCAAATGATTTTACCTTGTGCACAGTTTCCTCACCACTCTGAGACAGTTAGTCAAATCATCATACATAGACCTGAACCTTGCATGCGCGAACCCATTTGGCTGTTAAACTTATGAGATGCTCGTTTTATGCATATGCTGAAGATTATTCTGAAGATAAAGATATTCTGCAGATTAAGAAAAAAAGATGTGTGAAATCAGTCACATCATGTCGTCAACCAAGTCTGTCGACTGCGACATTCAACATTTGTGGTGAAAGTAATAATGAGCTTTGATCATCCATGTGGAAATGAGGTTGCCTGAAAATCTTTGATTTTGACATAGTATTAACCGCAACGTATGTTTTTATCATTTGAACAAGTTTTTCATTTGAGTATGTTTAATGTGCATTGGGAGAATCAGCCGATCACTAGGTCTGACACACACACAACTGATATGGGTGTTAAGTTGGCAACAAATGTGAAATTGTACCTATGCTGTGTAATTACCAAGTGGTATGCCCTCATTATCGTACTGTGTGGTATGATGATACCCAGGGGGGAGTACGAACCAGAAAAGATCAGATGGGTAGCTCAATGCTGTGATGTGAGGGCCAAATACAATCACACCTTTTCAATTATGTGCTGCTTTTCCGTCCATGATTGTGGTTTATTCTTGGACCCGCAAGCAGAGCAGGCAAATATCAGAAACACTGTGAAGTGTGAACCATTGTTTTGTGTTCGAAAACACAGCACAGCGGGTGAGTGTGGGCTTCAGTGGCATCCCCTTGGGGAATGTACCATGGAAAAGCTTGAAGGATGTCTCTTGTGTGTCCATGTGTGGAGGAAGCTTGTGGGTCTTATGTTACTACCCATGTGTTAGGTGACTACCAACTCCACAATTTTAGATCAAATTGGGTACCATTTTCCACAAAGTAAAAAAAAATAAAAGACTTAGGTTACTCTTGAATGAAAAACCCATCTACTGTGACCTGGCTAGTGATTGAACTCCAGTCTTTCCAGTTGCCTAATTTCATTGCTTCAAATCTCACCACATTTATTCACTTGGCCATAGCACCAGTCTCGAAAAGGTCTTTGTGTAATTCTTCCATGATTAATCAAAGCCCATAGCTTTGATTCATGCATTTGCTCACCCCATCGTATGCTTTTTTCGCCCTCGTTTTCACAAATCAGTTGCATTGTACATGCTTGTGCAAACACGTCAAGTGCAGATTCACTGTGAAAGTGAACGTGATGCAGGCATTTGTATTGTTTTATTGAGTGCTAATCACCAGTTTAGCCTGCTTGCAATATCCTTTGAAGTTTATTATGGTGCATAATACTGAGCACCTTTCAAAATATTACTGGCTCTTACTCAGGGAAAAATAAGGGATTTGATCGAATGCTTCAAGTCATTTCCACCTACCCACTAGCCCTCTGTGCATGCTAGCGTCAAACTGGCACTGACAGTGAACATACATGCATCTGTAGCACAAGTTGCCTGTAGTGTACTGATATCGCATATGTATACTACCATACTATGTAAATGACAGACAACATATTGTGGTCACGTTGTTCTTCCTTTTCACTTGTTACTTAGAAAAGTATCATTACTGCCAGAATGGCAAGGTGTAGCAGGCCTAGCATTATTCGTGTTATGGTTTGAACCCGCTTTGAAGTTGGCAGTACTTAGCATGTGTGAGGTTTCTTTCAATGTGGTGGTGGTTCGTGTGCATTGCGAGAGCCATATAATGTGCTTGCCACTACCATTTTGGCCTGGCCTACTTTGTTTCACAGTTTATCAATCTCACTTAAGATGCACACATCTCATTGTTGTGTTACTGGGTGGATCAGTGCAACCAGGGCTACAATATACATGTCCACAGTCCCAAATGGGCTTTGATTTACTTGACTACAAGTTCAATTCTTCTAGTTAAAGCTGTAATTACTGTTGAGAAAATATGCAGGGGGGGTATATTAAACTTTTTTAATCCTTGCTGAATTCATGCATGGAATGTATGTGATCATGATGGCATGTATGTTTGTGTATATGTGTGTGTCTGCATGTGTGTGTGACACCTTGGCTTGTAAGCACGATATCTCAAGGGAAAGGTACCTAGACTTCAAAATTCACAGTGCGTACTGCTTCACCTCTTTTAACCTAGATGCATTACCGTATTGCCCTTGGTCTAGCATCTGGCAATTGTGTGTGTGTGTGTACCTGGTCAATCGCCCTTCCGAAATTGTCATATGTTGTGTAAGTAGTCCATTGNNTTCCCAAATCCTTACCTCTTTAAGGTTGTGGAAGTCTGAAGATTTACACCCCCTCATGGCTGACCTGGCATTTATTTGTAGGAACTGCATTCTTTCACCACTATTAAATGGAAGTAGGGCATTTACAACATTTACTCCAACATGGCATACAAACAAAACAGCTTTCATCATTGTGAAACCATTTAGTCTCATCAATAGACATCTACAAAAAATTCAATCTCCTCCAAATATTTTATGAGTAAAATGAGTTACAGAAGATGCACCATTTGAATTTNNTATGTGTGAGAAACTTATTTCTTTAAAGGAAGTTCATCAGCCTTCCTTATTTTGAATAATCTATCATTCTGTGTCCACAAATATAAGGTTTCAAAATATGATATATTTTTTTTCTGTAGCACAAATGCTCCATTTCCCTTTAACTGGAGAGGCAGGTAGTTTGAAGGAAAGGGCAAACCTGTAGGATTTATAGCCTGTATTCTATGAAGGAAGCCAATGTGGTAACTATGGTTTGGTGACATTTCAAGTTAAACCCAGTGAAGGCGTTTAGATCACTGCCTTCCAAGAAGACTGATTCGTCTGTCTATCTTGTAGAGAGAGTGATCATCTCAGTTAAAGGTTTCAGTGGTTCCCAGTTTGAAGGGAGGATGGCTACCATTGCGTGGTGAGAAAACCTTCAAACCAGATGGAAAATAAAACGTAGGTAAAAGGACATTGCTTCACAGGTAAACATAGCCATGAAATGACAATGTGTGTGTGTCAATGTGCCTGTTATTATGTGACTGACTCTGGCAAATCTTGTGGAATTTTGAAGCACGATGTGATTGGATATAAAGGAGGGCGCTATAATGTCCATCGGTATTGAAAGAAATCGATGTATCAATTTATGATGTCATATCCTGGACCTAGGTTTTTTACCATGACGTTTTGCAAAACCAGTACAATGCCCGTTTTCATGTGCATATGGGTGTCGCTGAAAAACATGGTCAAATGTGTGGGGATGCTCTGTACACTAAAAAGGTTTAATCTGATGCTTCTAAAGAGTAAATATTGGCGTTTAGTATGTATCATTACCTTAACTAGATATCAATGTTTTCTATACATCAGTATGAGGAAAAATCATCGTTGAAATTGTGGATTGGGAGTGCATTGCGGGATAGGCTACATTGCTATGGATATGTTAGCTGACCTTTGTTATAACAATGAAAGTGTATAATATGTCCAGGTGTACTTCATCGGGCTAAGTGTCACAAGGAACGTTTGTCACTGATTGACATTTACCTAACGATTGTTTTGATGCTGTGAGTTCTGTGTCATGTCTTTCAGTGTGAAATATGTACCAAACTGCAGAAGTTTTCATGAATTTTCTTTTTTTTTTCTGTTTCATTTTGTAGGATTTGGTTGTTATGGATGATACAGTTCTGGAGAGTCACACTGAAAATCCTGCCCATGTCCATATGATGTTCTTAGATGATGGTAGGTGGAAAAATTTTACTCTCGAGATTATCATCATTATTCCTGTGATATTCATATGATGAAGGAAAGGGAAAATTTCACATTAACATCATTTCTAAATCCAATGAAAATGACTCAGGGATTTGAGGGTGCAGCTCCAGAACTTTATCTGGGAGCACATAGCACTTAACTAAACAATGCATTAGTTTTAGCAATTTAGCAAGGGGTAGGTATGGTCATTTGCTCTTATTGTCATCAGCACTTGAATGTACATGTGATGTTCTTAGCTTGTGCTAGGTGGAAAAATTTTGCTTTTGGTGCCGTTATCGTCAATTCACATCGTAAACATATGGTCACCTGTGAATGCCCACACCAGTGAGTTGTGGGCATTACCCGCAATGGTTACTCAAATCTTATTTCTAGCTTTTAGCAACAGCTCTTATTTGAGTGTGAAATCTCCTGACAAATATTATAATACTACCTGTAGACAGGAGTTGCAATTTTGTGAAATGAAATTTTGAATGCCGAGGACGGTCACATCAAGATCCTACAAGCTGTTTCACTGATCTGTAAGCGAGAGATTTTTCATAGGGTGTTTATAAAACGTTCCTCAGCTCAAATCAGCATGGACATTCGGACAGTGTCGTTAGAAACGTGCTGTAAGTGACATGCGTCGCTGACAGATTGGGTGAAGCATTGGGCAACGCTCTGTTTGTTCTTGGGTGGGGACTCCCTTCAAATGTGTATTGGGACAAAGTGACATCAGGTTAACTCAGAGATTACACTTATGATTAAAAATAGTTGCATTTATGGAGGGAAAAGGAACATGTAGGATTAAAAGTTAATACATTGATGGTCAGAGTTAAATATTACATTCATGTGTTATGCAGTAGGTATGAACAAAGACGTTGTGATGACTAGAGGTAAAAGACAATTTTTGTCTGTCCTGTCATCAGGGGTTAACCTTTGTCACTCATCTTCTCACAATCAAAGTCAGTCCTTATGAACTAGGTCAACACTTCAAGCTTTCACAGTTTGTCATTCTTAACCTCATGTACCTCATATCACTGTCTGTTGATCTGTCCCCTTATCCCCCCTCCCACCTTTTCACTTCCACAGGTGAAATGAATTTCTTGGTCACACTCATTTGAATGAAAAGTTGCTAGTACTTTGTGGGATGTTGAATTAATGCATCTATTTAGAAGAACCATCATTTCAACACAGGATAGGAAGGTTATGTCAGGTGTAGCCTGTGAGTTTGCATCATTTGTGATGCACATGTACATGTATATTACATGATGCACATTTTGACACCAAAGAGAGTGCATTGTGTGTGTTTGTGTGGTATATACTGCAACAAGTGTGTCAACAAACATCTAAAAAAGCTTTCAGCTCCTCAAAATATTATGCCATAGATGAGTTACAGAAGATGCATCATTAGAATTTATGAAAATTAAGGTGAACCAATAAGTCTTGACCAACAACTAGCAGAATTTGGAACTTTCACCATGGAGTGCCCTTCTATCACTCAGTTGAAGGATCAGCTGTCAGTAGCTCTACATTTGGAATGGTCTTGGTCAAGATGTTTGTTATCTTTGTTCTCTTTTGTGCGTCCTCACACATTTCTTTTAACATGCCCATCACACTGCAGCCCGCGATTCTAACAGCACCCTGTTGTCAGCAGTTTTCGCGCGATTCGTCCTTGTCGGAGCTACGTTTATCCAAGGATCTATTCAGTACAAGCGTCTTGGACATTTGTGCCCAAAGTGATGCATAACCATGTGCAAAACACTGGATCTTTATTCACATAACACAGTCGCTTGTTTGCAGAGCGCTCACCCAGTCACAGCTAAGTGCTTGTTCATTGTTCACCCTGATTGGATGTTTTCCCCAAAGAAATAATAAATAAACATAAAATTTTAGGGTTGAACTAAATGATAAAATCTTTCGAAGCAAGTAGGCCATAGCATAAAGAAAAAGTGAACAAATGTACAAGACCTTAGTGTGAAGTAGAAATCGGTGAGGTACATCAAGGGCGCAGCCAGCTCTGTACAAAAGGAGCATGTTGTGTGCATTGCTACTTTACAAGGGTCTTAGCAAGACTGCACTAGGAAAGAATGGCATTACAGTGTGTATAACTTCCACAACCTTTCACCCAAACAAATTTGTAGCAAACTTTGACCTTGATTGAAGTTGGTTTGGTCTGCTTATCAAAGCAAACATGCAGTTTATTGATACTTGATGGAGGATTAGGGCTGCCATATGGCTTAGTTCGTTGGTTAAAGGGTTAAATGGCCTGTTGCAGGTGCCATTACACATCCTGTAGATATGTTGACAGATGCCGGGTTTGAGCACTGCTAATAATAATGAGCATATTTATTTACTAGTCTCTGGGTAAACATTGAGTAGTCATACCACCTCTGAAACAGCCCAAAGGTCGTGGTGACAGCAAGTCTCTGCAGATGGTCTAACATGTGAGATCGGTAGTTCATGAATCTGAGGTACTTTGAAACATGGTACATGTACCTACATATATATGTGCCACAGTGACTGACTGAGAGTACAACACTGTTGCTAGGGTAGGATTTGCATCGGTCTGGTCGTACCGATCTGTACATGCAAAGTAAGTTTTAAATATGCCAGCTTTAACACAAGTATGCAGTGCCGGAGAGGTGCTGATTGTAAATGCTCCTGAGGCGTATATGCAGTAAGGAAAATATTCTCATTTCATGCCTGTGTTAGGTATATCATTTATGTTGTAAGGAAAGGGCAAAGATGCCGTCAGGAAAAGACTCTCATAAGAGAGTTTAAGGAAAAGATGTATATGGAAAAGCTATACCAACTACAGTGTAAAGAAAAGGTATCCATTTTATGCCGTGTAAAGGAAAAGTATTCACTGTATCATGTAAGATACTCATTATAAGCTGTGAGGTCAAGATTCTCATTCAAGAATGTCAGGAAAATATACTCAATCTATCCTGTTTAGAAGGAAAATATAGTCACTGTATGCTGTAAGGAAATAGTACTCACTCTATGCCACAAGGAAGGACTCCTCCTATAATGACAAAGTTTATATGCCGTAAGGAAAATATTCTCATTTTATGTTAAGGTTGTTATTCATTAATGTTTTAAAGAAGAGATACTCCCCATCCATGCCATAAAGAAAGGATACTCATTCTGTGCTCTAAGAAAAAGGTACCCCAAAAAGACCTATCAAACAGGCTATTTGTATGATGGGAGGACAAGATTCTCAATTCAAGATTAGGTAATGGCCACTGTAGTGTATACTGTAAGGACAAGATACTTTATGCTTCACAGCCTGTAAGGACATGATATTCATAATATGCTCTAAGGCCATGATACTCATTTTATGCTGTGTTTTTCTTTTTAACAAATTTCACACCTCTTAAGTTTGAAAATGTTGGAAGAGCCATATCTGCGTGATCTGGTCTGTCTGTCCGTTCATCTGTCCATCTATCCATCTAATACTGCCAACTAACAAGCAGGTGCAGCCTGCGGATTGCCCTCTTTACTCGAAAGTGCAAGTATGATAAATATAGCTGGAGGTGCCTGCTGTTACTAGTGTCTGTACATTTAAACTAATGGGAATTAAGTCTCTGTCTCTGCTCTTTAGTTTCTCTGAAAATGTCCCAGATCCAAAATCCCCAGGGGGTTGGTGATCTCTTAAAAGGAAAATTCGCCAGCAAGACAGGTCTCATAGTGACAAAAATTTTAACATCGTGGAATCGTGAGGACAGTTTCCAGTCAGCCTAGATTCGTCCTTGTGTGTATTATTTCTTCTATGCCTGTGGAATCCAGTGCAAAGAGGGAGATAAAAAAGGGGGAGGGATGATTGAACTGCAAGGGTTGTGACAGTTGTCTGTCAGTATTGCAGACTTGCTGAAAGATTTAAAAGAAAATGGAATCCATGCCAAAGGGATCATAGTTTTCTGTGTAAAAATTTACATGATGCATTATGTGTGATTGTTTAAGCTGTCATTTTCGTGATATGTTATCGAAAGCAGCAACCAAGCAGGCTCTAGTTGGAACTTGTATCGATCTTTTCAAGTCAGTTATCCCTTGCTAATAGTCATGTACCTCTCAGGCAATTTTAGTCACTTGTTCTAGCTTTGGTTGGGTTAAAGCTGAAATATGAGCTGTACTGGTAATAATCACCTGGTCATCTACCTTTGTTCTTTGTCATTGTTTCAGGGAAAAGAAACTAGAGGAAAAGATCTCACGTCACAAACCTGAAAGAAAAAACTATGCACTTATCGTCCAGATATATGAATAAGAAATTGTCTCGAGAGTTTTGTCGGCCCTACACAGACTCTAAAAGAAAGCATAGTTAATTTCCATTACTTTAAATCAAACAGGCCAATTGGGAATGGATAAATATTCACCTATGCAAAAATTGGGGATTAAAGATATTATTTTGCTGTTACTGTGATATATTCTATGGAATTTGATGCTCACAGACAAATTTCCAATATTCCAGCTTTAATACCATGTGTGGTGGCTCTTTGCTAACTGCAGGTGGGTGGATCAATATATATTTGCACACAGTTTTTTGGTTTACGAATGTATGGATAACGAAAATTCACATTAGGGCAAAGCCTTTCAGATTCCATCAATACTTTTGCACCCACTTGTTAAAAGTCTCTCCCATGGGGTGACTTGTTTGTGTGTTACCAAGAGACATGCTGGTAGTGTTGTAACAATTACCTCTGGAAGGACCGCCAGTGCAAACATGGATGTTTTCGGGGTACCTGCACATTGTGCTTCCATGGATGAAGTTTATTGCCGAAAGTCACGCTATTCACTTTATCGCATCCAGTATTAATAGAGAGCTTTTTCTAGTGCAGTTCCATGTGATTAACTGAAATTGTCCGAGGATTCCTCAATATTTCTGCAGCCATCTGGTTTGATGGTTACTACAGTCTAAATCGTAAGCATGACTATCTTTCAATAAGAATTTTGGAGGGAAAATGCATGTCACCCCCAGATTGAATTAGTAAATTTCCCCTATACCAATTCACGAATGGCTCTTTTTCATTATGTGATGAAAGTTTTGTTGTTTAGTTGCTCACTTTTGCAACATAACATCTTTGCTGTGCTGATAATTCGCAACAACAACATCAGTGCAAAGTATTTAGCTTGTGAAGCTTAGGATCTGGGTAGCAGTTACATCAGAACCGTCTCGTTACATCATCGTTTGGTTACTTTGGTACCTGGTGCAAACACTGCCAAATTGCGTCGTTCTGCATTGGTGTCACTGTGGATACTCTTTTTATCGGACAGCTAACCGCTGGTCANNTCCATCTTTCTGTCAGAGGGAACCCAAAGTTTTGCCACTTTGTGGAAATACATGATTTGTGTCACATGACTATGAAAAAGAAAAAGATACTAAATATTTCTCGACATCACATCCACAGACAGCTTTTATCTGATATGTGTAGTTCGAGTAAAGTTGTGTGTCCATATGACGTCACCAAATAATTA
>VJOZ01020314.1:0-11249 GCA_009801055.1 Stichopus horrens | reverse complement strand
CCTTCCTGCTGGTAATCGGAGGGCGATTAAGGCCAAGTTGCTGGCGTTCTGTGGGGCATGTTGGTAGTACCAGAACTGGTTGCAAAATGATGACTTCTCCGCCTGACCTTGCAACTTGCAGGCAACTCCCACGCAGGTATCACACAACTGCAACGCAGGTAGCCTACAGCGTCCGTGTGTGGTCCAAACTAACAGGGACCACTCTGGAAACTCCCACACGTCATCCAAGCATCTGGCACACAGATCACAAGGAGCACACGCAAGTACTATTCAGCAACCAAGCATCCAACAGGCAAGGCCCACGTAAAACTCACCCAAAGCTCGGCCAGCCCACAGAAATTATCCTGCTTGCTGCAAATTCCCTACATGCAGCAAGTCCGCGTAGCCTGTCGGTAATAATGTGACAGGGCCTTTAGCGATATCATGGTCCATTGTAATATGGTGATGCTGCTCGACAAATATTGTTAAGAAGAGTCCAAGGAACCATTAACTGTCATCCATGTACCAGTATTTCAGTTTTGGTTCTTTGCGTCAGCTAAGGAACCTATGCAGTCAGGTTGGCGTGTGTGCATGTGTATGTGTGTGCCTGTGACACTTGCTTAGCTATGCTCTAACTTAGTAGGAGAAAGGTGCATGAAAGTCAAACTTGGTGTCAAAGGTCATCTGTGGAACTGGGAGGGCAAAACTCTGTGTTTCTGTAACACTTGCTCGGGTACCTATTAACTCAACAGGGGAAAGTTGGATAAAAGTCAAACTTGGTGTGTATGTTTGCCTTATTGAAAAAGTTTGCCCTATTTTTGTAGAAGTCAAATGTCATCTGAAGGAAGAACTGGTGGCAAAACTCTCAAAACCTTTTTAACAGTATATCTCAAGTTATAAAGCTTGGACAAAGGTAATACTTGCTATATGGATGCATCATAGTAGTGGTGTCTTTAGGGTGTTACATACTTTAGGGTCCATATGGACCATTTTATGAAGTCATGCTAAAAGACTCTTCTCCTACATATTGTATGGTATTAATTTGAAATTGTGTCACATTGCTACTATGGTAGAGGTTCCTTCAGCTTCTTCAGCAATATTGTTCCTCATATAGACCATATGGACCCCATTATGAAATCATGCAAAATGTTTGTTTTTCTACATAGTTTGATTAACAGTGTGAAAGGTTTGTCATATTGGCATTGTGGTAGTGGAGCCCAGGTTGTTCAAGAGTTAAGTTCCAAATTGGCATTATGGGCCCTTTTATGAAATCATTCATAATGCCTCTTCTCCTACAGTTTGTTTGGTATTCAATTGTAATTGCAACTCATATAATGGTAAGAAGTTGAGTGTTATGCAAACACCATACATCACTGAATTGACCTCAATTGACATTAAAAATTTCTTTCACATTTTGCATTTGTTGGATTCCGAATTCCTGAGATCCATGCATCAGCAACAATAAAATCCATTCTAGCTAGGGCACCTTGCATCTAACTATGAAGTTTATTTCCATATTTCATTTCAAAATTAACGACACATATGATAGTAGATGAGGAACATATTGTATTACAAGTAAGCAAAAATTAAACAGCAGAATGTAACACATTTTAATGGAAATAGAGGAACCAGAAGAAATCAGCACTTTTTGAGTCTGATCCCTTTCTTAAGATACAAAACAAAATAATAAGAAAAAGAAAAGGGAAGAATGACAGGTAAGAATTGCAAATCATAAATAAATATTGTAGGATATAAATCATATTTAGTTGTTACAAATGGTATTGTACTGTGCATAAAATGCTGTCTTAGAGAAACCACTAACAGTTTACCAGTTTGTCAACTTTGCCTCGATTTTCAGTGAACGCACATGTCAATGTTTTTGTAAATATCTGTGCTAACAATGTAATAAGGTTTACAAGGACAAATGGCTTGTAGCTCTCTGAATTTTTCTTTCATAGAGCGTTCCATTTTACAGCACTGGCTGCATATGTACAGTATACTAAATATTTAAGCTCGATAGTACAAAGTACAGCGTTGGCTAACGGCTCAGATGCCACACACTGCCTATAATATAAACAAAAGAAAGCTACGGACAGAATTTCATAAAAAAGTAGCAAGACAATGCTGAAGATGGATGCCACAGAAAAAAACATCCCTCCATAATTAGCTTTTTGTTACAAAAATTGTGCATTTTCTTGTATAAGCCACAGCACTGTGCTACATTCTTATGGTAGTGAAATTGCAGACAAAGTCTTCTAGATATTCCTGCAAAACTGACATATTGTAATGAATACAGTACATACTACCATGTAAAGTGATGTCTTTTTATCACATTCCTAAATTTTGAGCCCTATAAATCTGTTGCAAAAGCAAACCAAAGATTCCTTTCAAACGATTTACATTTATTACAATATACTACTCAGTGTTACTTCCACTAGAGCAATTCAATTGTTGCACATGGGCCTCAGTCATCACTTTGCAAAAGTCAAAAGTTGTGGCAAGTGATTCAACTCTGTGGTGGAATATTGCCAAACATTTGACACGTTTCTATTCCATCAGCTTTCTCGATAAAGATTTATTTTGTACTGAATATAACCTTTACAATCGATATTAAAGAAAGTATTGAAACACTGTGAAACAAGACACGTAAGTCAATTCCCAGCAGACCAGCTGCAGCCGTAATTTATGTATCAAACTAAGCGTGTATTCTTTGTGAGCATTAATTCAAAAACAGCTTGTCACATCATGGCAGAGTTACTGTGTTTATGTGATGATACATCTCAACCCTCAATTAAGCGTTCTTTCTACAAATTCAAAGTTTGAACCCAAATACTTTAAGCCCCTAAGATTGTCAGACAATTAAATATTTAAGCATTTCCTTTAATGACACAAACAATATAAGATACAAATACTCCAAACTGTTCGCTTTCATGTGTGATCAAATAACACAACTGTTGAGGTGGTTAGGCCATCCACTCTACATCTCACTAGGTTGGGATGTAGTTATTTGAAATTTCTGGATGGCTTCACATGATCTTTTGATAAACCTGAAACAGTTTTGTACATTTTAAATCTAAAAATGTGTGTAATAAAGTCTGGTTTACATGAAATGTGTACCATTCAATGGGACATTTTATTTTGAAGCAACATCAGTTGATTTTTCTCTGATCTAACATTTGTGATGCTGAAAGGTTTTAGTGTAACTCTGCAAATTTACACTAGCAAAATGCATCCAAACATTGCATTGTCCATTTACAATGCATCATTTTAGGAATGTTGAGGACAAATTCTGAGGCAGTTTCTTGTCTTTAAAATATCGTAGGGTCAGGTGGAGGGTATAATGTTGAGGTAGGCAGTAAGGCCACGGTTCTAGTGCAATTTTAGTGCACATAAATTTTATCAAAGTGAAGTTCCAAATTCAGTATCTTGTGCAACTTATGATTGCCTGTTAACTTATTGACTGTTTCTGTGGTAAGGAATACTGGTCTTTGCATTCTTGAGTTGATTAAGTTCTCTGTTGAAACACTCGGGAGTGGTCATGAACAGAGTCTAGGGCTTTCCTCCGATCATGAGGCGTGCTTGACCCCCCTGCAGGTTACCATTGGCTTCAGTGAAGGTGAATTATGAAAAGTTTCCTAAGTTTGTAACAAGAGATCACTGTATAGTGTATGTAGTATCCATATTGACATTCAGTAAAATGACACCTTACGACTGTTGTGAGCAGTGAGCATGAGTTTACAATTTATGGATATCCATAAAGCTGATCTTCAATTTTCCAGATTGACATAATTTAGCAGTCTGAATGTTGTATGAATTTTTTTCAATTTTATATTTCGATGATTACTCAGAAGCAGTTAGTATGAAGTACATGTAGTGCACATAAATTATCACATCAGTCGGATTGTCTAGGGGACGTGAATCCTTAACTCCAGCTAACCCTGAAATGGTAACTCTGTCCTTAAAGCTGGCATATATATGCTTAAAATTTCTCAAAAAAGAAGGCTTCGATGTTTATGCATTAACTGTCTTTTTATCTTTTTGAAGTATTGTTTGTGTTGAAACTGTCCGTACTGAATTGTTCATGTGTGAAGTATCATCAGAACATTGATTTGAGTTTTGTCTTTAGAGTATCTTTTGTATCGTATCTTTTTAGCATTGGCTACTGTTGATATATTTGTCAACAACCAAATAACTGATTGATAGTTGATAATTATTTCAGTCAAAATGGTGTGTTGTTAAGCTTTAATTAACTTTCAGACTGTTGACTTGTTTTCTTTTTCTTTGCAGGCGGAAGAAATTATCAAGGAGGAGATGATCACGATGCTTCACTTTGATGGTTTCAAGAACCCTGTTGTTGATCCATCTGTCAATAAGAAAATGGAAAAAAGTGTGCTGGCATCATATGCTGCATACCTGGAGCAACATCCTTACCTAGAGGTGACAGAGGATGAGCTCAGTCAGGTTAGGATTTATAAAAAGAAGTGATGTATACGTATTGAATTAGTGCTGTCACGTTCAATTGTTTAACCAAACAGCTGTCTGTATAACATTCATTTCAAATAATGTGTAAACAGATTTTCCTTAGGACAATAGCGCTTCTCAGGGAATTTTCGTTTTCTTCGAATTCAACATCAGTTATTTAAACATTGTAGTATGCTAATTTATCCATGAAAAAGCATGGGAGTAAACTGTGGCTTTAACAACCCACTGCCTCTCATGACAAGTATAGATACAAAATGCACTGCAGCAAGCTCTTTCATTATTAGATGAGGAAATCCTCTAATTGTTCCATTGATTCATAATCTATGTACAAAGTAAAATGTTTAAAGGTGTAAGTACTCTATGTCTAACCCTAGGCCTTTATATTCTGGATGTACAACATAATCACTGTTTCTACTTTTGTTTCAGTTTTACATTCTATCCTGTTCTGGTGTACAGCATAACCACTTTTTTCCACTACTTTCTTACATAACATACCTTAGGAGCAATCCTAAATTCAATTGATACCTATCCTGAGATTGTCGGAAGATGCATGCAATTATGCCACTTCATCCTAAGTTTCTATTGTTATTATTGGTTTCTATATTTGTTATTCTTATGTTTCTGGAAGCTCAAGATCTAAAGCCAGAACACTACAACAATACCAAACTAGCTTTTGTTGCTATTATATGAGTGCAGCATATGTGAAGCATTGTTATGTGTTGACAGTGTAAATGCAAGCAGTTTTCACTGTACTAACATGTGACGTGTTAACTCACCATTCAAGGCTACTAATTTGTGTACTGTTGGCTGAAGGTTGTGCAGAAAATTGTATTTGAAGGTGAAAGCCTGTTGTTTAATACAGGTAAATACGATATTACAAGTCGGTGTCCAGAGATGGGTAGTGTTCAATGGGAATTGGTTTCAGAATTTAACTGATTACTGCCCACTTGGTTTGAAATTGAAATAGGTAAAAATTATGTGCAGTATGAGTTATGGAAACCAATTATTCAAAAACATATGGAAGGATGATTATTACAAGTGTTGTTCCACTTGTACATGTATTTTGATAAAATAAAAGGTACCAATGGGATGGTGATGTCCTGTGTGTGTACATGACACTCTGGTGTGTAAACATCATATCTCAAGAAGGGAATACTGCTGGAACTTCAAACGTGGTGTGCTGGTAATCCGTCATGAGTAGATGATCCCTATCGTTTTTAATGGAGGTCAAAGGTCATTTGAGGTCACCAGAGCTAAGAGTACGAACTCCTAGGGAGATACTGCAGCAACCGAATGTTGTTTAACTTCAAACCCTTATCATTAGTAGCAACTGATTAGAAGATGATGTCTGCTATTTTTTGTGGAGGTCAAAGGTCATGTGAGGTCAATAGAGGACATTGCTTGAAAACATTGTAAACAATGTATCTCAAGAAAGATAAGGTGCTCGAATATCAAACTTACTGTGTTGGTAATCCATGGTGATTAGATGATCTCTTTGTTTTTCATGGAGGTCAAAGGTCATTTGAGGTCACCAGAGCTTAAAGTAAGAAAAGCTATTAAGGGAGATATCTCAGCAATTAAATGTTGCGGGAACTTCAAACTCTTATCATTGGTCGCACCTATCGAGTAGATGATGTCTTTCATTTTTTAATGAGGTCAAAGGTCTTATGATGTTAATACTAGACAGGGAGAAAACTTGTAAAGGCAGAATCTCAAGATGGGAAAGGTGCTTGAACGTCAAAGTTGGTGTGTTGGTAGTTCACTGTGATTATATGATAGCTATAATTTTTCACAGAGGTCAAAGGTCATTTTAGGTCTCCATAGCTTTAAGTATGGAAAGCTGGTAAAGAAGATATCTCAGCCACTGAATTCAGGTAGAACTTCAAAGTGTCAACATTGGTAGTACTTTATAAGTAGCTGATGTCTGTCTTTTTAATTGCCCCATGGGAGACACAGTAATGTGACATGAAATAAATGTAATAAATTCTATCATTCTAAAGATCTGTCCTTTTTCGAATGTAGCATTAATACTTAAATATCAACATCAAAAGAGACTAAAAAATAAATTCCAGGTCCATTTCAAAACTTTTCATCTCAGTATCACGCAAAAAACAAGGGTTTCTAAAAGTAAATATATTCCACATCAACGATTGCTGTAAATGATTGTGGTCAATCTGATACATAGTACACAGTGGTGTTACTGTCTACTGGCTAGTAAAGCAGCTATTTTCCATTACCTTGAGTATATCATGCAAAGCATGCAGGCTAGGCCTGTACATATTGCCTATATTGTCAATACTAACTTACTGTAAACAGAATAAAGCATTTGTGTGTCATACTATACAAAAGTGAACTAAGAACAACTTAGCTATGTAGCACAAAGTCGGTGGTGTTTCAGTAGCTGAACTCCTGCTGATCGATCTATAGAAAACCATGTTGATTATCATAACATCCCTGACAAACCATTTAGGACAATTTCAGCCAAAAGTTTTACATCAGAAATGTGTTACAAGAGAATTTTGTGGAACTGGTACACATCATCTTAACTCTGTCAGATTAACTCCAATTAACACAGAAATTGCAGAGATGGAAAGATCACACTCATAATTCTTTTTAAGTTCCCCCATGCAGAGGAAAGTCTGTATCTCCTCCCATTTTTTAGTTATGAGCAATTTTGTGTTTTAAAATGTTAACTTTAACTGCCTCCTATGGCATGACTTTTTGAGGTTATCCTGCTGCTACAGCCTATCCAGTGTAATCCAGTGTCATTAATTATTCAATAGATGGGCTTAAAGTGACTGTAATCCGGGTTTGCTGGTTTGTTTGTGGGGTAACCCACCAAATTTCCGGCCAAATCGCCTGAAAATAGGCCTCGCAAAACTAGTTCTTACTTGAGGAAACTTGATACTGTATTTTTGTACAGTGTAACGTTTGTACAGTGTAATCACAATATCTCAAGAAGAGAAACTTGGACAGATCCCATATCTCGTATGTAGGTGTAGCACATTGAGTAGAAGGGGCCCTATCATTGTTTTTGGTGGAGATCAAATGTCATTTGAACTTAACAGGGTTCCAGTTGTGAAAACTTGGTACATGTGATAATTCAAGAAGGGAATGTTGGACAGACCTCATACTTGGTAGTTAGGTGCATCACTTTCAGTAGGATCCCATTGTTTGTGATTGAATTTAAAGGTCATTTAGGGTCAGCAGGGGTCAAAGTGTGAAAACATTGTAGACACGACACCTCGAGAAGAAAGGCTTGGCCAGATCTCATATTTGGTGTTTGGGTGTAGCACATTGAATAGAAGAACCCTATTGTTTTTGGTGTAAGGGAAATGATAATTTGGGGTCAACAGGGGTCAGATTGTGAAAACCTTGCAAACACATTACCTCAAGAAGAGAAACTTGGACAGATCTCATATTTGATATGTTAGTGGAGCAAAATGAGTAGAAGGACTCTCTTGTTTTGGTGGAGGTGACAGGTCATTTGGGGTATTCAGGACTCAGATAGTGAAACTTGTAAACATGATTTTTCAAGAAGGGAAGGTTGGACAGATCCCATATTTAATAGGTAAATGTATCACTTTGAGTAGAATGACCTCATTGTTTGTATACATTGTATACATTGTCATAGGCATGTAACATTAGTGTGCTGTGTACATTAGTTACAGAACAGCATCATAAGTTTTATTGCCAAACTTTAAATGTTTGATGCAGAGTAATCCTAACATCTTAAAGTAGCTTAAAATTTATTGCTTTACACAAAAATGCTGCCTTTTTGTGATTATAAGTCTATATTTGGTATGAAGTGGCCTTTTCTGTAGACCTGCTTCAAAGTTAAATTTAAGGGATATAGACAAAGTAACTTAGAGCCATAGATATATATAAACCAGAATGATATTAGTAAGCAATAATTGAAGAATAAATTCTGGGACTTTTTATACATTACACATGGCAAATGTGGAAAACAGTTGTCTTTTACTGTTTAGCGTTACAGAGCAAGTATGTAGCCAATAATGTTCAGCTTTATCAGTGTGTGAATTTTGAGGCACTGATTTGTATAATGCTATGTGATGTAAGAAACTGCAGTAGGATAGACATTTGCTTGATGTTTCTGTTTAGAGGAGATTTTGCTAATGCTTTCGTGGCTTGGCCTTCAATATGCCATTGAAACAGAACAGGGGCATTTCTGGCGGTTACGTTCGAAAATAATTAGTAAAATACATCCAGTCAACCTCTGTCTCAAACCCTTCATCCACATTTAATCTTTAGCAAAATTTAAAATAAATTATTTTGTACAGTTTTGCCAGTACTTTTTACTCATGATTTTTGTTTTGTAAGTTATATGAAAAATTGTTGTAATCATTCAGGAAGATTCTATGAACTGCATATCCTATGTTCAGTACCAGTCAGAAAATAAGCTGAGGCTCGTATCCAAACTATAATTCTATGATGCAAACTGATATGCTGCAAAATCACCTTGTATTGCAAACTTTTTAAAATAACTCTAGGCCTAAATGTTTAGATAGAAAAAGAGAAGGTCTTTGAAACAAATTTTGTCACGATGTTCAAGTACTGTATGACATGAAAATTTGATTTTGTTTGTGTGTCGAGCTGTTTTTGCCAAAAGCTGATGAAAGTACATACCCTAGGTGTAATGGCAGTCAGGCTAGGCAAATTCCTGGAACTTAATTAAAATGTGTGCAAAACTTTACTTCCCATCAGTGCATAGAATCCTGACACTTGAAAATGATCTTTTACTTGAAAATGCTCTTTATTTGTAATCATCAAGAGATTTGACAACCATTATTCCGAGGTCTGTTACAATATCTAGAGTAGAGCATATATACCTACATGTATTTTACTTATTTTAACCACACAGAAGCTACTAGCTGTTTGTTCAATGTTGCTTCACCCAGTGATGGAACGCCTTGGTCAATTTCCTTTGAGCACTATTGAAAATTTTAAAGATTTCCTGCGAGTGTTTATGTATCATATTGAGGATGGGAACAAAGTGGCATGGGGTTATCAGTAAATGCTAAATACTTCTTTAGTGAACATTGCAACTTTGATGGAATGCTCACCTGAGGCATTCCATTCTCATCAGTGGCGAGGTGTGTGTGGAATGAGTCTAGCTTTGCTATCGTTTGTTTGTTCTTTTAAAGGCTCGGGAGTTGCTCAGACAAGAGATGGAAGTGGTAAAAGATGGGATGGGCCATGGAGACCTCTCTCTAGATGCATACTCACAAGTGTGGGATGAGTGCCAGAGTCAGGTGCTCTACCTTCCCTCCCAGAAACGATACACTAGGGCAAACATGGTCAGCAAAAAGGAACGGATAGAATCGGCAGAGAAGAAACTTGAGGTGAGTCATAATGGTTTAGAAGGATAAGGCAAGTCCTTGCAAATTTAGGAAAATGAAACATTTGTATATTAGAAAAGAGGAACCAGCAATCCTGGAAGGGACAGTGATACATGATAGGAAAGATATCATCAAGAGAATTGAAATAAAATGAGGCAAGTTACAGATCTGTACTAATGGGAGTAGTAATTATCAAGTGACTGACAATGTGCTGGATGCAAACAAAGTCAAGAACAGATAACTGATTATGAATTGTGTTATATAAGAATAAAACAAAATAAGAGAAATAATGTGTAAGTGATCACAGTGTGTTTGGAGCTATTCATGTTTTTTTTTTTTCCACTACTCTGAGTTTCACTGGCAGATCCCGATCGTAAGGTGGGGTGACATTACAAGTGAACTGAAAATGGACATACATGTTGACAGATAGGAACTTACAGAAATACTTGTTATACATACTTCAGTCCAGAGAATGAAAACACACTCCTTGACAGAGAAACAAACGACATTTGTAGGGTCACAGGTTTGACAGGAACTTTTTGAATGCCTACAGGTGAAGCCAATTCTGAACACTTGTTTAGAGTTGCAGGCCCTGGTATGCACATAATAAACAACATTTCTCAGAGGGAGAGGTCAAATCATTTTGTGAATTATATACTGTTGGAATTTGCTCACTTAAGAGATCTCCATAAAGTGTAACGGTTGCTTATCGTTACATGGAGATTTTAGTTCTACCGTAACTCTTTATGCATATTCATGGTCATAAAATGTGGTCAGTATAAAACAGTGGTAGGTATGAGGTGTTTGATAATTTATTGGAAATTGTCATGTAGTGGATGTTTTTCCCAGAATTTACTGCTTTAGGTTCTCATCGATATTGACCCCATAGGAAATCTTTGAAAAAATGTCATATACCACCTAATGTAAGTTTTTAAATGTTTGTTATTGTCACTACAAAAATGTACTTAATTTGCACAATTTGAGTTGAGTGTGTGTCACTGCAGGAGCATCTGACAAGCAGGTTTACACTGGCATTTTCCTTAGGAAAAGTAGGTAACAGGTTCTTCATTGTTACCACTGTTTTTAAGGTGTAAATTTGGCCCCTCGTGCCCCCTTGGCTATGCTAGTGGGTAAGGACATCTGTCTTAATCTTCTGGAAGTAAGGATGCCTGCCTGACAGAAAAAGGTAATAAGTTCTCCAGTGCATATTTCCAAACCCCATGCCAATATATCGNNTAAGTTCTCCAGTGCATATTTCCAGCAATTCCTTTGGTTACATGATATGGTACAGTAAATATAATAAATAAATAGTGAAGAGTACTATTAAACAAATGGGCATGAATTCAGCTGATAAAACAAAGATTGCAACACAAACTAGGAAAGGTTTGCCGTAAACCAGGGTGGGTCTCAAAATGCTATTTTTCCTCA